>CAJPEX010001385.1:0-59305 GCA_905338405.1 Notodromas monacha | reverse complement strand
TAACAAGATTTTACTGTACCTTAAATTATAAAACAATCAAATGCGTGATTATAATTTCTTGTGAGCTTAGAAGACAAGCAATTATCATCAAACAGATTCAGCAGTTGATCCATGGAATACTTTTTTTCAGTTTAATAAATTTTGCACATTACGTCGCAAGAACCTCCAAAAACCGGATATTGGGTTCTTATAAGGTTTGATTTAAATTTCGATGCAGTTTTTCTTTTGTTCCCTACGAAAAAAAGGAACGCGTGAGATTAATAGCACGGATGGAAATACAGTAGCAAAATCGATAACTCCTTCCCGGAAAAGGATGATGTTTTAAATTCACTACCGACGTTGTCAAGTACAGTACTCCGGTTATTCATCATTTTTGTTCTTAGTACGTTCCCTAAATTTGAATGCTTTCCAAGAGTTTCTTTTGCAGTTGATCTTTTCAATGAATTAAAACGCGAAGAATTTTACGATTTTCATTTGCACCGGAGCCGAAAGATTTTGAAGGAAGTACTCCAACGAGAAATGCAACTTCCGACTTTTTTGGAAAATTACACTGCTTCCGTGCTGTCCTCTCCTTCAAGGAGACAAAATTCAAAACCACAAGTTTACCGGTGATGGAAGAAAAATACCGATTCGTACCTTCATTTTCGCGGCAGGATAGGGTTTCCGCCGTACTTTAAAATGCCCGGAAGACGCGTCATTAGGGACCAGTCCGTATCTGTTGCAGCCCAGTCGTTCAATGGCACAAGCACAGTACAGTGCAGGTTTCTTTCTTTCTGGCCCATGAGTGCAACGACTTCTGGTCGTGAGCTGTGGTTCCCAGCGGGATAAACAAAGCTCCTGTATCTGTTGCAGCCCAGTCGTTCAATGGCACAAGCACAGTACAGTGCAGGTTTCTTTCTTTCTGGCCCATGAGTGCAACGACTTCTGGTCGTGAGCTGTGGTTCCCAGCGGGATAAACAAAGCTCCACTCATTAACGTGGGATAACTAACTTGTCAAGGTTTACGAGCTATTTATAGACCCAGTTCCTTAACCTGTTCGCGGACTGAAGATTTGACTGAGGCGCCCCGAGGGAAACAGGCGAAAACAGACTGAGACACGGTCTTCATTTGAATAATGTTACCCAGGAAGCTACGCGCGATTATCGTCCTTAATTTATGTTCTTCCGTTGTTCCATGCCGCGGGAAGTGTTGTGCGAAGGATCATATTTTATTTTTTCAACAACCAACAACTTGCCCGTTGTTTGTAGGGGGGGGGGGGAGTCAGGATGAGACTCAAGACTGAACAAAACACCGGCATGAAGGAAACGCCGTCGGATACGGGAAAGAAAATGCCCTGGAGTTGAAAAGTATTTGAAAACAAAAAATATTTTACCCTTCCTCGCCTTGAAATATGGCCACGGGTGTACAATATTTGCAGCAATTCTTCATTGCCCCTTTGATTTTAATTTTTAACGTAGAATGCTGTGCCTCAACTTACCCAGGCTCCAATTAATCGCACTTCAAGCTGGATTTAATTAAAGAAAACGAAGTTTTTAACACATTTCGTAATTTTAACTTTAGCAGCTTCATTTCCCCATGATGAACTATTAATTTATAGATTACTTCTGAATTTACTGCAATGTGCGTAATCAAATGTGCAAGATTCGTAATTTCTAAAAATTTGAATGGCATTTACAACACTGTGTATTATATTATTCGTAAAACATGATTATCTAGATATTCTAGACTATTAAAGTATACAGTCATTAACACGGATAATTTGAGTTCTAATCTTCGTTGTACTTCAAATTTTTTTAAATTTCCATTTTTGGCATTACAGTATTTAGTTTGATTATTTTCTTACTTTGACTTGTCCCATGTCATTTCCTCTCCCGCGCATTTTCTCGCCTCTCATGCCAAACCCAGTAGTTGCTTTTATCCCCATAATCTTTTCTAAAACATTTAATTTCCCCTCTTTTTCTCCTGGATGTCGGCATTGTTTCATGGGGCCCGGGACAGGACATTTTTTTTCGAGTTCCTTTCGGGTGAAGTCGATGTACGACCGTGTGAGTCTCGCTGCGTTGTCACAATGTAGCTCGAGGTTTCTTTTTTTATGATTCCGAGGACAGGAAAAGCTTGTCCTCGTTAATCAAGAGGTAAATCACGACTGAGATCCAGATCAGCGGCCCAGCGACAGTAACAAGCGTTGCATCAAGAGGGTCACTGTCCCTTGAGCGAAGGTGGCCTTCGAGACGTGACCAGGGCAAAGACTTCCAGGTTTCTTGGGCGGTCGTTCACCGGCCAGCAGCGTCTTATCGTCGCCCAATTTCGCGATTTTGTGTATAGATGGTTTCCGGATCAATAGCCTCGTAAAGCCGGCGGTGCAAAAGCGACGAGCTTTCGTTTCAGTTGGATTTAATCGTAGAGCAACCGGATAATTTTATCAAAGTAGCTTGGGGAATTCAGCAATGACATAAATACGCCGATTTAAAAGAACACACGCAGGGATCATCCATGCTACGGCTGACAAGTCCGTATTTACTTGGAAAATTGGCGCACAAAAAATAATTTAATGATGCTGCTACCGACCTCTGAGCAGAGAATCAAGGATCCGGCGTTTTCAAGAGAGATGATCCCGGCTTAACTTAATTCACATAAATAATGGCGAAATAAAAATCCTTCGGGGGTTTCAAGATGAACGATTTCATCAAATATTATTTCAGGATGCCGATTCACAGGATTATAGGTGATCCTACACGGGCAAATCATCACATTCATCACATTCTTCTGAAAGAAGACACCGAGTGGGGAATGAGTGACAGACTTGTTCTGAGGTTAAAGCCCGATGAGAACACGGGAAAGTAAAAATTTCTTCTGGGACTGGGAAGATGAGTTACTTCCGTTTTAATATGCTGTGCAACGACGTGTATGTGAGTGTCGATGCCCTTTGTTTTTAGAATGTCAGAAAATATTGAAATATTGAGTATAAACTCATATCTTGAGTAACCGAGGTTTTTTATTTTCTGGATTAAGAATGGGGTCTTTATAATCACATAATTACGATATTCCCGCGAACTAACGTTCTGATTATCATGGCATCAACTGAAGTCATATACAGTACAGTATATATTTGTTTCATGCTGAACGCGATCGAATAACGAGTTTGATTGATAGTGATCAAAGCCTTCGATCACGTTTTTGGTCGAAATGACGGAAAATTGTACATCAGAGCGAATCTTACTACAATGAATGATATTGCGTCACGTCGGGCTGAAGATATTATATCCTCTTGCGCAGTGTCGCTTTTCAGAGACGCGTGTATATGTTGTCTTCATCACAAAGCGCTATTTTCAGTACAGTATTTCCAGATGTGTTTCACTAGACACATCATGACTTGCACAATAGGCGTCGAGTCAACATCCATACATGTAAGAATGAGGGACTTGTTTGCAACAGCCTAAAGCTGTTCGTCGTCTGCGACAACACTTGATTCGAAATGCGGCTGACGCAAACATTCCATTCGTGCCCACTTTTCCCGCGTATTTTTTTGGGGGGAAAACAAGCTGTGTTTTTCCATAAAATTAAGGTCAATGAACTTGATTGGCGGTCGTTTGTTGTGTGCGTGCGCTTGGGCAGATATTCGCGAAAATGACGAGCATCCAATTCCCCTAAACAAAAAATACTGCGATGCTTGCTTCTCATAGCTTACCCCACCTCATTTGGCTCACGGAAATATAGAATATGCCAGCAATAAACTAAACGGAGTGAATATTTAACTGAAGTAACCCTAGAAATAAATAACCGAACTCAACGCATCACTACCATGTTTCTCTGAACATAAAAACAAGTAACTGGATAAGAACTTTCACTATTTTCAGGAGCACGTATTGGAAAAAATACTTCTACCAAAGAAAAGTCATTCTCCCGTCACTGCCTCTTCACTTTCCTGCCTTTAAAATTCCAGTGTGTGGGGAATTTCACGTAATGCGTATGCAAATAATTTGGGCAGTAATCTTAAATTATTTCTGTCCTCAAGATTCTGAAAACAACACGCCCTATACCTCCGAAATTTTCTGAAAATATTCAGATGAATAATCACGGATTGTGCTACCGTTCTCATCCCAATAATCACCGTTTTTACTACGTTTGTTGCGAAGGACAAGTTTTACTTGAAGAAAAGTATGGCAACGTAGCACATCACATAACTGAAGAAGTTGAAACTAATTAGTTAAATCGAATGCGAACCTTACGTTAGCTGAAATTGACAAATGTAATTTTTATCAGAATCGCCGTTTTTACGCACGGGCCTCGGCAGTGTGCGCTTACTGATGGATGCACTATGGCGAAGTTCCACAACCGAAATTTTCGGAAAAATAATTTTATGAAAAGTAGCAATGAACTCTGTTATCATTATCTAAAACTTTCGGAAGACAAGTAGGTGAATGCATTTGATGAAACATGAAAGTTGGCTTTTATCCTAATAACTGTACAGTACTTCAGACACATTTTGAGCTGCTGAAATAAATTATTTTAATTTTCAACTTTGATGACATTCAGCTATTGCTGCTTCATAGGTGCTTAACTTAATTTTTGCAAGAAGCAGACACTTTTATGTACATGCCGTGAAGTTTATCAAGCAACATTTTTTCCAGTCTGTAAAAACTTTATGAACCTTTTCCGGTCCGCAGACAATTCTTCGGGAATTTGCCGATCCGCCAAAAATCTTATGGAAATTTGCCGGTCCGCGGGCCCCAAAAGGTTGGGGAACAATGCAGTAAGGAAGACATTTCATATGTACGGAAGAAAATTTGGAGCATTCTCCGGGAAAGTGCGCAGGCGAAGCATGAACGTTTCTCAAAATATCTACCGTTTTTGATTTCGAGTATTTTTTGCATTTTCCCCGCGAAGATGCCTCTCTTTTGGCCAAATTGGCCCCTCCCCCTCCTTCTCGTGAAACTGCGGTGCGGCCGATGCACATTTGAATACGGTTAAGTCGAGATCTACTTCTGCAATGAGATAACTGCGTTGCCAGCGATGACAGTCGACTTGCCCGGCCGGGAAACACTGTAAACGAAAGGATAGAGGAAGTGATTATGCTTTTTTTTCCTGGGATAACAAAAAAAAAATCGAGGAAGAGGAAGCTGAGAATGCAGGGTCGAGACACCACGCGGAGGATCAAGGTCAGTGCGGGCCGCAAAGACCGCGAGTGCGACCCTGGACTCAGTGGCGTACCGCCACCCCGTTTGCGTGCATCTCACGCAGATAAGATAACGTGATCCCCAGTGCAGTACCGCAGGGAAGCGTCATGACGAGTATGAGTGCCTATTCCCCTCCGACGCCTCCTGTGTATGAGGAAGTCAACGGCCGCTGCCAAGGTCCCGGCTGTGCAGCGGGCCGACGACAGGGTCTGTCGAGTCAGGCCGGGACTGAACGTTGCGGGGACCGGCCAAGGTCGCGTGATGTCAGCGAAGGTCGGAATACCAGAGCGAGCTCTTGAATCGCCCTGCTTCCTTGCTGGGCGAATGCTCGTTCCTCCCGATCAATAGCACTCCCCTGTTCAATCGGAATCGAGTCATGCAACCCTGCTTTCCTCTTCAAGGATGCCTCGGCAAGACAATGGTTTGCCACGTCAGTTGAACACCTTGAGTAGGGGAGCGTTGGTGTCGATCGAAAATGCGTTGGGAGAAGTATAGGTGGAGGAAGAAAATCCTTTAAATTTAAGACAACCAAAGATTAAAATTTCAAGCATTGCCTTCAAAATATAGGTGAAATGTCCTTACAGGAAAAGTCTATAGGCACCAAGAAAATAAATTTGTCAAAACGAGATTCACTCGAGAAAGCACGACATTTTTTTTCTCAAAAATATGATCACACATTTTAAATTCTTCGATCTCGATTTTTTTTTATCTACAAAATCACACTTTCAAGTAGGATATAAGATTGTAACAATAGTAACATTGTTCCTACAGTGATGACTAAATTTTTTCCTGGGAGTTGTTAAATCGAGTTATTGATTCTACCTGTCATTTTACTACAGTTTACATTGTTTACAATAAAAAAATATTTTTGGCTACATTTTTCAATGGAAAAAAGTTTAGAAATTCCAGTGATTAAAAACTGAATTGTGGCAAAAATTAATTGCTGAATATGAAAAAAACTCGTTTTGTGAAGGTTTTAGCGGTGTTTCCATGCTGAAATTCGGCAGAAACCTTGAAAAACTCTTAATAACGAAATTATTTCTGATGAAATCGTATCTGTAATCAATTGGAAACAGAATTTATCATCAACCCACAATAAAATTGAGTGATACAAAAGCTGACACCATAAAATTAAAAAAATATGCATCTTATGCAGGAGAAACTGATAGAGGAAGAAATGCAAGCGGTACTGTGCAGTATCTTCGGAATGGTTAAAAAAAAACATCCATCAAATCAACAACTGAAAAGCGACACTGTATTCCTCAAACTTTCCTGCATTTGTTGATGAATATCATGTCCACTGAAATCTCCGAATGATGATGACGTCGTTTATTTCACCTGTATAGCCTTCCTACTCCGTGATTTTTGTCTGAACAGTTCATTCCTGCCTCGGAACGCATTCATTCGTTATGAGCATGAAGAAAACATCAAGGTCCCTGTTGCTCGTGCCTTTTGGTACTCTTCGTTTTTGCCCCGCCATAAAAAAATTTCTACTCAAAACCGAAATAAAACATAACCTGTTCTCCGTCATGACAAGGACAATAAGCCGCGAATTTCACCCTCTATTCGATCCAACCGACGATTTTCCCGACCGGCAGAAACACTGTAGACCTTGGCGAAAATTGCCCGTCAGCGTACAGAAGATATCCGCGCACTACAGAGTTTTGTGCTTTCACGAAATCGCGTCATTCGGTTTCTAAGGTCAAAAAGATTCAAGATGTTTTCAAAACTGGGAGCGAATTTCTGATGGTTACTGCAGCACTGTACTGTACTATATTTCCCTGAACATAAGACTGGTCTCAGATTTACAAAAATTATCCTCCCACATTTGAAAGTACGGCATTATTATCGGGGTAATTTTTTTTTTATCCTGCAAAAGAAAATTCATGAATTATGGCTGGAACTTTTTGTGGAGAACGTTTTCAAACGGGATAATAAGTCATTTTTCACACAAATGTGAAGGCTGAGAAATTTTCAGACCAGTGGCATAAAAACATTGAGAACGGAACGATGGTGAGAAAAATGAATTTTAAAATCCTGCAAGGTCATTAGGGAAATTAAGGGGTGGTGCTAGGAATTAAGATTCATAATTTAGCACTGTTTATATTCTGAGTAGGCTGTTCAGAATTAGTGCGAGAGCTCATTCAATCACACGATCTTGTTTTTATGAAGAATGTGAATGTAACTTTTTCTTTCTCTTTCTTTCTGCCAACCGTTATGTATCATGCAGTACTTTCAAATCATCGTAAATAATTTTCCAATACAAACGTGTTGCAAAATTTTTGAAAAATCAATCGCGATAAGTTTTTACCAAAATATCATACTGTATTAAAAAACTTGAGCAGAAGTATACCCTAGAATCACACAGTCTTTACATTAATGTCAACAGGAATTGCATTTAATCAATAATCTAATACAGTACTCGAAACTGTTCTTTCTTTGAAAAAACTGACGGCAATTCACTTATCTTGCCACCTGAAAAGAGCCCAATATCTTTCCAAATTAAATTTAAAAAATGTTTGTCCGATCTTTCAAATCTAAGTCAGCCCGAACTTGAGACATAATCTCGAGTATAGGCCAAATCCGGATGCCTCAGCAGCTTTTTCACGGCCGACTGAAACACGGTGCTTTCTTTTCAGAAGTTGACGGTGCGTGATATTCATGATTTTCCCAGTGTTTTAAAATGGCGGCCGAGGGATAAGTTCGAACGTTGAAAAACCACACACCCAGCTACGTACGTTGCAGTACAGTATTTGTTTTCGCCTCTCAACTTGAACTCCGACAGGAAAGACCTTCCCTCGACAGTTTTACTTTTCTTTATTTCTTTATCCCCCCCCCCCCCCCCCCCCCCCCCCCCCTCCCCCCCCCCCCCTTTTTCCTTTTTTTTTTTTTTTTCCCCCCCCCCCCCCCCCCCCACCTAATCAGCCCCTGCCAAGGCTGCGGGAACTCGCGACGGTTGCGTATTGCTGAGCCGCGGGATCACGCACTTTTACGGTGAACGGTGCGATTTTCTCGCGGAATCAGTTCATCAGTTTCCTCAATCCGCTTGAAAGGCGTCTTTCAAAGCGACGGCAAAAGATGCGATTCGAAGACTCGCGAGAAACACGTACTGTAGTTTGCCAGGTAATCCGGTGCGTCGCGAAACTCGGCGCAGACAGGATAAGTCGGCTGAGTATCGTAATACTGTACGCGTATTCCCAACGACCCGGAGAACTTCCTTTAAATGCAGGGATCCTTGGAACAAGGGACCTGGTCTTAAACGCGCTTTGGGCTGGCATATGTTCCGTTCCTCGAATAGCCACTTACCGACCCACTGCCGACGATTTAAACAGGAAAGTACCACCGCAGGCGATTTTTTTTTTACAAGATAATGTACGAGGGGGGTAGCAAGAAATTTCCGTTATATGAACGCAGTGGTATTTGCGTAAAAATCCATGCCATAAAAATGGGCCGTTTTAAGATTATCCGTGCTTTGAAATACTAGGTATAAAATAACTGTAAATATTGTATTAAATATCTTGAATGCTTGGCAGAGAAATGCGCAAATAGTAATACTTGCAGGCATTAGCGTATTCGGGTACGAAAGAAAAATATTGTGCTGTATTTAGGAGCCTTCGAGTAAATCTTTGCCTCTCCCAATTTCATTCTTTCAAAACGACTTGTTCATCTTCATGAAAGCAGTTGCGCTTTTGAGAGCTGAGGTAAAATATCATGAGCATCCCTGATTTGAAGCAGTCCTTTCTTTGGAAATTAAAGAACATGTCCAATCATAAAAATGACAAATTATTGAACTGGAAGCACGTAGGATTTAAATTTCTTTATAAAGCAGAGCCGCTTCACCAACGAAACTGTTGGTTCTATTTTCCTATTTTAAAAATCATGCTTATTTTTTTTCATCTTCAAAAACAAAATTCATTAGACAAACAGTGGATCTGTCAGTTTCGTCGATTTTTAAACATCCACAAAATTTTATAACATGTTTTCTCTTCTGCTTCCACTGGCATAGGGAAAAAATTATTCAATGCAGAAAAGTTCAGTTAACGTGTATGCATTACAACATGCTTCGTCGCTCTCGCAAAAATATTCATGCACTCGGGTTCACAGTTTGCACAAGCAATACGAGAGCAAGCATAGCAGAAAAAATGTGTTCGAGAGAAATAGACGCAATTTTCGGAAATACGCGTGGGGCATGTCTTAAATCTTGATTTCATTCGCGACGATTGTTGAACATCGCACTTCCCATAGAAACTCCATAGAAACCTATATGTTTTTTAAAAACCAGAAATCGCGGGAAAGACGCAGCTTTTGTTCGGTTTCGACTTTTGAGGTCAAGGCATAGGAATGGTTTCAAGAAGACATAGCATAAAATGATGTTTTGCTCTCGAAAAGCAGAATTAGTGGAGAAGTAGTGCCCCGTCATCAGTTGGAGCCCGGAGAATGTGCCGGGGTATGAAAAATGTCGGGAGAGAAAGTGTTCGAAAGAAGTCTGTTGAAAATGCAGATTTACAAAAGAACCCCTTTTTTCAATCTACTGGTTTTAGTTTAAATTTTCAATTGTAAATGATTGTGTGTAGCATTGCATCTAACTCGTTTTCAATCGGGATATGTTCTTCCTGTGACTTCGCCTCGCGGCATTCCCGACCAAACAATTGCTTTCTTTGCATACATTTTGTTCTGCAACGTTTTACGGTATTTAGTATCATATTTCTGCGTTTTGGCGGATTTTCTGCGTCGTCATTTTTTCGCAGTCATCTTCTTTTCCCGTATTTTCCACCACAGCATCCATTAGCCTCCTGGGAAACGTCGACGGTTCTTAAATGTCTATATGCAAGCGCCAAATTTACGCAATTTTCGTGGTTCCCAGAAAATAAAAACCGAACTCGTGCAGCGATCGGTTCCGTGGCATTGATCTTCGGGAAACCAGTTGCGTCGCAACCTTGTGGGACTTGAAAGCACAATCGTGTTCGTGGACTGAACGCATTCGTTGGATACTGGATGCTATTTTCGGGGGAAACAGTTCAGGGCCCTATGATGTTTCCCCCCACTACTCGCACGCCGAATTCTCTTCCTTCCCCACCACTTGTGACCCCCTCAACCAGAGATGTACGTTGAAAAAACGCACATGCTGCCGGCTGTGGAGTACATTGACGCGGGGTTTCCCAAGTCCGAAGTTCAAGGTTGAACGCATCTGCGTGCAGGAACCCTCTCATTTATTCTCGCACGCCCTGCCACAAGCTCGAGGACGCGGTGTAATGACGTTCCTAGCGAGCGTCTGCTGGTCTGCTCGACTTTTTCCCCCCTCCCCACCCCACCTTTCAAAACAAGTAGGTGCCGAAATCTATTTACCCGGCAATGTTTTGAGTCTGGGTTCGCCCGGAAGAATAAATTGCTCCCGTTTTGACACACCGGCGTCAAGGACAGAGGGCACAGCTTGCGCGCGTGGAGTCGATCCCACACCTTCGCGATTCCTACGAATCAATCGGTTATCCTGGTAGGTGTGACCTACATGCTGGTATCAGGTATGAAGTGTAACCCTCCGTTGCACCGGTCCAGATATAAGGTGCGTTTTAAACAAAAAAACAAAAAAACACATCCTGATAACGTGCAACGTATTTACTCGTTAATAGGCCGCTCGTGACTATAGGCCGCACCCAGATTTTCAGCAGCGAACGGAGAAGTATACACTGGGATAAGGGGAAAAATTCGGACAAAATATCCCACTCGCACAAATCTGTTCATCTATTCTACAGAAATTATCTGCAGTAGTTCCTTGCGTACAAAAAAAATCGCTTTCTCTTGTGTGCGTTTTGTACACTGAATATTTCCAGTTCGTCGTAATGGGATTGTTTTACAGTGCCAGTACTCCTATACAGTTCGTGTCGAAACTATAGATATAAATTCGTTATACAGTACTCAGCAATGTTTCATGACAGTATTAATCACCAACAGTATTCCCGATAAAATTATTTGTTATCACGTAATCATGTCTATAATTTCGTATGGCGCAAAGATTTGTGAACAGAGAACTTAATTTTTTTTTACTGGATAAAGACTATAGAGAACCTTTTAATGACCTTCGTTGAGCAACCAGTTGATTAAAAACGAAATGTCATATAGTCCAAAATGCAGATTTTACCGTAAGAGCACAAAGATGCATTGTCGTCGTCTTTATTCGACATCCTCCGAAGATTCTCTCTTCTTCCGCCTACTTAAGGAAAACTCGCTGCATTTTATTTTTTTCTTCCAACCGAAAAAGTTCTCTCCGGTTTGATGGAAAAAACCGTCCGGAAAATGGCTGAAAAGTCCATTAAAGTACGCAGAACGACACGCTTACTCGACGCTCGTAATACATACCGAGACAAGAGAAAATGCTGAAAAGTCTCGGTAAAAAAAAAACCAATTTGAAGTTTGCAGATGTTTTCGTTCAGCCGTTCCACGACAGCTGTTCAGCTGCGGAATTGCGACCTAAAAGGCGTTGATCAGTTCCTGAAGCTAGACCGAAATGGAGGTGAAACGCGTCGAGTTGTACAGGCCTAAAGTCTCATTTTGTTTTGTCTAACGACTTCGCTGGTATTCGAACGGAAAAATCTGCGGGACGTGGTGTTTCGCACACAGAATCCTGGAAAAAATAAGCCTGTATGAATGAGAAGAACAATGCGATTACAATTGATTGCTGTTTTCCTCCATTTATTTTCGAAACTATTGGTGAGCGTTAAAGAAAGTCCTGTCATCGTTTTTGCTTCGTTCGACAACGACGTGAGGGACAAATACCGTATAATATTCAGTATTGGCCGCACCCGTCCCTTTATGCTTCATATACATATATTTGTTGCGTGTGTTACTGACTTTTAGCGTTCGTTTTATTCAACTGTTCGCCCCATATTTTGGATGTGTCCCATCATAGCCAAATTGCAGCAATGCATTTACCCGACTATCGGCTACACTTCTATCCCATTAAAAGTGTGATCGAAAATGCTGCTGCGGCCTATACTTGATGCTTTATACTCGTGGATTGGTCACATTGATTTGATAGAAATGCTTCGTATATACGAGATGTTGTGTCAGCTTTGTACGGACTTGCGCTTGAAAAATGGAACCAGGGATTTCTTTAAGTTTAAAGCACTGTGTAATACTGCATTCGGCTTTATTCAACTAATAACCGGCGGTAGTAAACCAAAATTGAATATTTTCAAGCTTCAGAACCTGTTGAAGAAAAGTACTGTACCAACATCGAATGAAATTCACGTTTCTATTAATGCACAAGCAGCACTTTTCTCTCTTCCACATTGCAATATTTTGATGACCCAGCGCTTTGTAAAATGCTTGATCAAAATGAGGGTTTGGCGAGAACATGTCCTTAATTTTCACATTTTCTCATTCATTTTTTGCTGTTCCTCCTGGTTCCTTTTTTTTCGCTTGAAGTTTGTTCATCACGTCAAGTTCGTTCCTGATAGCAAAATGGTGGCCAAACCTGAGTTTGTTATTTGAGTTGTTCAAACCCTTGTACTGTAAGTTTGTCGCTTAAAGATCAATTGAATTCCAGTCAAACGGAATTGTGTTGGAAGTTCCTTGAGTTAATATGAATCTCAAGGTTTTCTCCGCGGCATTTCTGATTTTTCTGCATCCGACAAAATGCGGCAGAATTCGGGTAGGTATAGAGTAGCTCCCTTCGCGTTCTCGGCCGACCATGAATTCATTCATCATTTCTCCAAAAGCAACTCAATAATCATCTGGGATGATGAATGAGTCGTGGCATTCCCTAGCCCCGGAAACGCAGAGGAATGCATCCCGATGAGGGCGAAATTTCCGTCCACACATGAGTGCTTGCTCTGCTTTCGTCAGCGTTTAACTCGGACGACCATCAAAACGCAACGACCCTGCAACGTAAGTTGTTCAAGGACAAGGGTGATCGTATTCTAGCCAGGTCCGATGAACGAAACGAAGTTTTGCCACCGACGAAATGCAGTTTGACGGTTTGTGCTCAGTCAGCATTGCGACTGCTGGAAAGTAATTTCAGCCTTGGCGTCGAGGGGTGAGCCAGAAAAAGCCGCTCCGGGGTATAATACAGGGATGCAGAATAGATTTTACGTGTTTGCGACAAGGGCTTTCACAAAATTATACAAAAGTAAGAGGGATATTTTCGAGAGAAGGAACGATTGAACCACTCAAGGAGAAACGTCACTTCGAAACCAATTGGAATACTGTATAAGCATCAACACGACGGTGTGCCTTAGAACTCGCGAACATCGTGAGTTAATTAAGCTAGATCTCACAACTCACTCATTTTCCGTTTGAAGTGGAATCTTGTTGCAATTAATCTCATCCTGAAGAATTATCGTATTGAAAAAGTTCTTAATGAAGTCACTAAAGAGCAGCCACGATGTTATTTGAGTCTCATATAAATTGTATTACAGTAAAACCTCAGTACAATTCCCAGGGACATGGGGAAAACGCGTCATGTTGAAATTTTTGGTATGATAAAACTCGTGGAAACAGGTAATAATTTATTAAAAGTGGTTTGACAAGAGATATATTAGGGCTTCTCATAATTTCCAAAATTTTGATTAACAGATAACGAAAAATTAAAATTGTACAATCCATTTCTTAAAAGCATGCCCTACTCCAATTTTTTTTAGAAGAGTCCTCATCTTGTCAAAAATATACATTCAAAAAGAAAATATGCGTAACACGGGCACTTATGCTGTCATAAAAACATTTTCCCTGAAATAGAGCAATATTCTTTCAAACACATCGTTTATTTGAAAAATCAGGGAAATTTTAAAATTATAAATGAAGACATTTTAAGAAGAAAATTATGCTGCATATCTTCTGCAACGCTGAATTTTCCGCAAAAATAACAGATCAGTATTTCCTCGTTTTTACTAATGTTTCATGGTGTACAATTTCAACTTTCCCATTTTCCCGACAATTATCATATGGTCCTTGCCCATTTCAGGAAAACAATTTTGGTATATGTCCTGAAGGCAAACAAGTTACTGTATATAAAAAAAGATTTTCATCACACAATTCCAATTTATAAACTGCAATGATCCTTTCAAAGATTTTTTCATGAAAATATTCGTTATAACGGAATTTTATCGATTAAAAATTTGTTTGCATGTCCCCATGCTTTTGTTTTTCAGATTTCTAGGGCTCAATATCAGGTTTGCTTGAGGATAATTCAATAAGCTGACGAATAAAAATTGCACTCGAGTGAAATGCCACAATGAAAATGACACGCTGCATACAAGCTCCATGATGGCAACGCAATCACCGTTAATTTTTAGAATTTCAAGAAAATTAAACCAAGAATTTCGAAAATATTTCTTCTACTGAGACGGAACCAAATACCGTACCCCTATTCACTCGAGTATACGTTTCGCATGAAAAAGGGCATCTCTTGTTATTGTCAGTGCAGGTGGTCTCACCAGCTTCCAATTGATACAGCACCCGAGGAATGATCCCACAATTTGAATACGGATCGTTCATGCAATTGTGTTGTCCTTCTTGATGATACAAATACAGTAATCTTTTTCCATTTTTACACTTTTCCGAGTTAATACAGCTCCTAATGCGGTAAACGATGCGTCTATCGTTGAAAAGTTTGAAAACACTACAACTGAAGTTGTCATCACTAATCAGACACAATTCATGGTATCAGAAATGCGACTTTCATAGGCTTTGGAAATGTCGGAGTGGGACTGAGAATCCCTGACTGCTCACGTTCAATTGAAAGAATCGCGCAACAAAAGAAAACAAGAAAAGACGTACCGACGGATACAAGCACAAGATAATTCATAATTCTATGGTCGATTCTGAATTTGTTCTAATAAAAAAATCAGTTAATTAAAATAAGTATAGTTTCAGCTGAATGGAATAGAAACCCCCAAAACTCAAAAATGAAAAAAATTGTGCTCAAATGATACGCTCTTCCATTTAATGTGATAAAAAGCATATGAGTCCCCTGATGACTATCCTAAAGCTCTATTAGAGTGCTCAATGTCTGTAATCCCTCTGTCATGAATTCATCAGCCAACTTATAGAAGATAACGACACCCTCACTCCAGGATTTTCTGAGACTGCGGTGCGGCCTATGTTCCAAAAACTCGAGTGTAGGCCGCACCCGAATTTTCCGGGAATTTTCCCGAACGAATAAGCTGCGCCTCTTTGTTTTTGGTCATGCTTGAGTAAGACGCGCTCTTCACTTTTTGCTGGCAAAAATTGAAGTTTTCCTCGTTCATTTTCCAACTCTACTTGGATGATTATTGCCATGGACTTGGCTGCAACATAAACTGTTTTTCAAATATGTTTACCTCAATAGTGACTTCTATGACCTATATGACAAACTGGTTTCATGATTTTTATTCCAAAAACCTATATGCCCCTTTTATTCAAAACCGTTAAATGCAAGTACCACGCGCATGCGCCGTACTCATATCCTGAAGAGAAAAAAATGTGCACTCAGGTAATTAGAGTATTTCCAGAGTCGTTGCTCTGGTTGAAGTGCCTGTTTTCAGGAATACGGCTTCGTTGTGAACTTCTGGATGAGCCGACGTAAGGCACAACGCAGCATGGTCGGTGGCTTGTTTTTTCACGGCCGGTCCATGACCTTCTCGCTTAGGTGTCATCCTCGCTCTCTCCCCCTCTTCCCGTCGACGCTCTACGCTTGGTTTCCCCCTCCGTCAGCGACAAAAGCAGGAAAACTTTTCTTTTCCTCTCTTTCTCTCGCTCTCTGTCTCTCTCTCTCTCTATCTCCTTCTCTCTCTCTGTCTCTTCCTCTCTTTCTTTTTCTCTGTCTCGCTCGCTCGCTCTCTCTTTCTCTTCAGGGAGAGGACAAGCAGGAATGCCTTGAAGTGGTTGATTTCCTCCTCCGTCCGTTTCTCCCGAAGACGCGCAACCCGTGAGCATTCCCCGCGCAGGTAGACGCCAGTAGAGGTTTGTATAGGGAAACAGGTGTTGATCGCAAACACATAACGTAAAGTTTCGAGTTTTAGGGAAGGAAAGCCCCTCACCGTGATATCACTGATTTACAGAATAAATAAAAATAAATAAACGGCAAATCAGCTCGCGCCACCAAGAAATAAATCTGCGTCAAAATCCCGGCAAAAGTAATTTGCACAGCAACCTCCTTCCAACGCATCGGACTAGGTTCAACTTCACTCATATTCGGTCGAGGGAGGAACTTTCCGAGACTTATCGATTGACTCATTCGGCCATATAGTGTACTTGCAGTACTGCATTATACAGTCGGAATGTGCTACAGAACTGTCCCCATGGGTAAATGGAACGGATGTAAAGATATCGTTGGAGAAAGAGCTGCAAAACCATAAAAACGGACCAGCTGGTTTTGGATCAAGTGCAAAGCTTAACTCGATTACAGTATTTAGTAGAAAAATGCCAGAATATATTTCCTGTTCCATGTTTTAGTTGCGATGGCCATTTTTCTTGGCCAAGTTTTGCATATAAATCAACCCAGACGTCAGGATCATTTGTTCTATCTATTTGAAATCTAGAACTTCATTTAGACATTTGCATTCCTGCATCATCCCAAGGCAACTCATTGAGGAGATTAGAAAAACACGTTAAAAATAATTCAATATCTTCGAGCACTTTTACAGAAAGTCCAAGTTTTCTTCGTACATGGGTACATTTTTTTTTGTGTCATTTGAAATGTTGCATTTTCTCCTTCAAAATT
Organism: Notodromas monacha; assembly: GCA_905338405.1. Classification (NCBI taxonomy): domain Eukaryota; kingdom Metazoa; phylum Arthropoda; class Ostracoda; order Podocopida; family Cyprididae; genus Notodromas; species Notodromas monacha. The sequence goes on along the minus strand of CAJPEX010001385.1, from coordinate 42,433 downwards.
GTTTGTCAGCGGCGTCTCCACCAGACACCGCGTCTATCAATAGATACCAACTCTGGAACTTCCTGTATTTTTCCCTGGTATGCAAAAATGCAACCGACGCACTTGACCTTGAGCGAAGGAATGTATAAAAGCAATCAAATATATGCGCGATTGGATAACTAAGAGTTCACCGGAAAAAACTCTTGAAAAGGTAGCCGTTGAACCACGATTCCTTGTTTATATAATGGAACCCTTTGTTTTAATGCATTTTTGGAATTCCGTCATTCTCACGAAGTTTGAACAGAGACGATTATGCAATGTAAATATTTTGTCGATCGGCTGCATCTGAGGTTGGAGAGACGCTTCGCGAGCCTCACTACATCGGAAGCTCCCGAAAAAATTAATAATGAAGAGGAGAGTAACAAGGAAACTTGCTGTCATTCGGACCAACTATGCTTCGTCAAAAATGTGGATGAAAATTTTTTTGAAAGATTTAAAAATGTGTTCAATTTTTGGATTCGAAACAATAATTTTTGTGGCGAACTGAAAACAGTACATATCCACCGATTTGGAATATATCCAGGTCTTCTTAAATGTGAAGAATTTCTTGAATTACGGACCTTTTTCTGAAACACTGTTGAACCGTGCACCGTCTCCACTGCTGGACGCTGGTTTTTTGCAAAAATTCACGAAGTAACCCACTTTGCCATGTTAGTCTTTCTGCAACATAACCTTCCGTACATTTGCTCTTGACCCCATAGCCTCTTTCAGATGATCAAAAACCGAGGATAACGCGAAAGTTGAATTAATATCATACGTGGCCCTTCCCCCCCCCCCCCCCGATCTACTTGACTTTTAGTCACACGAAATTTCATCACTTCAAAAAAAATTCCCGCAAGTGTCCGTGACAGTGATATTGCAGACTATGAAATTCAACATTCGTCAGGCGAATTTTGAAATCGTTTGGAATTCTATTTAATGTCTTTGGTCTATCTCATCCAAGGGACATATAAAGGCCTCCTCATCAAATTTACGGTAAATCAAAATCAGTGTTCTGCTGTAATATCCACTTATGATTTCGATAACTAATCAAACCCTGGTGGTTGTGAAGAAGAGCTGTTTCAGTGTGCGGAAATTTTGCTTCCTGAAAATTCGTGATTTCGGACAGTGGCACAATTGAATTCCCCAGCAGGGCTCGACGAAGGCGCGATCGGAAAGCCGCGTTTCGATTAGGCCTGAACGCACGGAGCTGCACCCATTTCGGGATCAGTTGGCGACCTTCAAAATTCCTGTAGACAAATCGAATCAGATCCCATGCTTCCCGACGCGCTGTCTTCCATTTTTGATCCGTGTCATTGGTGGAGAGATGACGAAAGTGAAAAAAAGAAGAAAAGAATACAATAACCGCCATTCGTCCGAGCAGGAAACGCGGATAAAGCTGTTCAAAGGATTTACATCGGCTCGAGGTCACATCTCGCTCAACAAACATGGATTCAAGCATGTTCCTTGCACATTCAATTCCGTCTTTTCTTCCACGGAACAAGTACGCAAGGCTATGTCTGCCCACGGCTGGATCACCATTTACGACTCTGACGCATAAACCGGGACTAATTAGCGACTGTAACTCGCGCACATATACTTCTCGATTAACAGACGAATCTTCGCCCGATCATCTCGCAGACACGGAAGAACACAGGCTGGCGTCTTCGCCAACAAATGATTGAAAATTACCTTGTCCCGCCTTCCATCCCGAGGATGATAACGATCGTTACGCAATAAGGCACGCTATTCGAAATTCTTCTCGAACAGCAATGATCGATAACTTGATGGGCACGTATCGTCCTACTCTACAGAGGTGATTCGACAATTCTCCGGGTTGCGGTCTGAGGACTCAAACGCATTCTGATGCAAACCGGAGCATGAAATAATTCATGAATAATAAAGTTTTTGTTCGGGATAATATGTTAATATTGGAGGAGCATGGAATCATGGAACGCACTGACCCTATGAGACAGGTCAAGGCCAGGCGATCACAAAATCACAAGTCTGAGCAGTGCTATTTTATATGGTTTTTTAAAACCTCGAATATTGTTCGCATTGAGCTAAACTTTATATCTGCCCTGTTGCTGAATCGAAGGCTCGAAAGAATATACCGTAGACGGGAAAATAACACAAAAGTGTGCGAGACTCTAATTATGTTATCCCGTTTCACGCAATTTTTAGGGCCTCTTTTTTTTACTTCATTTTAACTTGTGAAAAATCAGGCCTTGCGGGGCATAAAAGATGGCGTGGTCTTCGATTCGCATGGAAGCTGTTCATTCGTTGGATGATCCAAATATTCATCGATTCAAATTAAGACTATCTTCTGAACTCATAGAAAATAGCCAGGCCCAGGGTATAAGTTTAAAACATAATTTCAACTGTATAAAATACGTATCAAATGGGCAATTTCAAGTTCAAAATTGCTGAGACATCTTCATCGCACTGGAAATAAATCTAAATGACCCTTAAAGACATCAATTGTTTTGAGAATATGCACTACAGTAGAGTATTTTATTTTAATCTGAAATAATACAGTTTTGTACACCCTGAAGCTTCTCTCGTAGGGAGGAGCAAGAGGAACTGAGCATATATTTTCGAAAAAGAAAAATTCTTATGGGCGTCTTGAACTCACGTATAGATGCTGAAGTGATGAATGTTTCCCCCATAAAACGACCGGCAAGAATATGAACGAAAACCGAGAAAACGCGTGTAAATGGGAGATGAATGGCGTTGTTTGGGGGTCAAGAAATCCAACCCAACAGCGCGTGAAATCCGCGGAGAGAGATCCAATTAAAACTACCGATCCCAACGATTTCATGCCCAGGCAAAAGGAATCCAGTTGAAACTGCCCCACGCAAGCGGAACGCCCTTGAACGTGCTTCATAATATGAATAGAGCAGCATAATTACGGAACAAATGCGAGCCAGGATACAAATGGAAAGTACAGTGCAGTACTGCATTCCACTACGTTCCTGTCCGGAAATGAGGGTTTGGCGCGTGAGGAAAATTTTGAGGGGGGGGGGGGGTTCTTCCCTCCGATGGGCCCGCTTAATTTAATCAAAGATAACCGAAAGTATATGAATAATTTGATTTCCAGGTTATCATGACGCGTCAGCGAGCCTCGGGAAAATGTGACATTCCTTGGCGGAACCCCCTGGTCAGACTGGATTCGTCCCTGGGCACGGCATCGTTCCCCGGAGGGAATGAACTGGTTCAATGTCACCGGCTCATATGTACGCGATGCACTGCCTGTGCTCCAAATGGCCTCTCGCTGTCATTACCCGAGAATAATACATGGATACGGTCACCAGTTATGTAGGGTGCAGTGACAGAAGCATCCGCGTTCACCTGGGATGAGAGGAAACACGGCGATGAAGGAAAAATAAAAAAAATTGTTCCAATAAAGTATATGATGTGTCCCCTTTTCCTTTTCTCTGTCCTTGTAAATTGCAGGCAGCTTTGAATGCGCTGCGTCTGTCTGTAAGTTATTTGCCCTCGCGATGAAAAAAAACTACCTCAAATGCAGTCGAACCTCTATGATCGATTCGTGATTCGATTGACATTGATTCGATGTCGGAAGTCCTGCATCAATAGGCGTGTTTGCCGCTCGAATCGCTGGATATCAGTTGAACTCAACAGGATCCCGATTTCTAAATTTCTGATATTTCGGTAATTTGAAGGCTCTGGAAAAATTCTGTATGTATTCATCTCTTTAAAATTCGAGGGAAGATAGAAAAATGCAGACGGTTCGCCATGGATTTAAAATTTTTTATTAATGATGATCTGTGAATTTGGTCATTCTGTCGGGCGAGCGGAGTTCATTGCACACCTAATAGAGTGTTTTTTTTTTTGTGCTGGAAAAACGTGATTGAAGGATTAATTATATATGTTTACCTCAAAATTAAATTTTTACAATTCTGGACCCATGACTGCTGAAAAGCACCAGTAGCATGGCTTGCATAAAATTCAATGTACAGTGTTCGATTACGAGGTCACAATGTGCGTGAAAACGCATTTTCAAGATTTTTCTATTTCACAGCGCTGATTCGGGAATTCATCTTGAGAATTGCTGTGCAATCCCGAAAGCGGAAAGGACATTTTTCCGGAGACTAGAAATGGAACGTATTTATATGTACGCTTTAATCACAGCGAAGATTAGAAGATTCTAAGTGAAATTAGAGTAAATCATGAAATATTCTCAATTAGGTAGATTTACCTCAACATTTGCGGGCTTATGAATGCGGTATACATATTCAAAAATACTGTAACGCGAAAGATCCAGAAACATATATTGTATGTAGAATTGCTGCCTCATTACAAAATGTTACGTTGCAATTTGATTCTCACATCACATACTCAGCAGACAGCACTGTCAGTAGTGATTCGAGAAGGAAAGCCGTTGTCTGACCAGAAGACGTCGCTGAACTTTCAGGGTGGAAATCTTCCGGTTGGCATCAACTAATAACAGGTATTGTACAGTACTTTCTTCTCACTCAAAATTTCGAAGACTTGTTGAGTAACTTACGAAGACTTTTGAGTAACCTACGAAGTCTTTTTGAGTTTCTATTACTGATGAATAAACTCGGCTAAGATAAGGTGCACTATCTTGAGTTCATCACTTCCTAAATGATTTTCTTCCGGTCACCAGAGTTTGGAAAAGACGGACATTACCTGGAATTCCTAGAGTTTTGCTATGACCTAGAATTCCTAGATAATGTGTTCTCACGTGTGCTTTACGATATCTGCATGCGTGATTTTCCAGTAAGAACAATCACTTAATTTTGGCATTTAGGGGACACGCACTTGTTTTTTTCGCACAAATTAACTTCACAATAAAAATTTAAAAGAAAAAACACGAGTGTGAAAAATTCACGCATTTTGATTGCCCGCCTCATTCGAGCGCCAATAAGTAGGCGAAAAAAAAGGAAATTAGTGGAAAGAATGAAGTTAAAATCGCGATGGAGGGAAGTAGAAGGTTAGGTCAAAAGCCGGAACGAACACGAAAGACGCGGACGTCTGACGCACATCGACTGGGAACGTCGACCTTGAGCCGGAATCTGCTCGTTCGAGGTCATAGCCCTATTGCGCGCGAGGTCAAGTCTTCCCTGCTTCCACCACCACCACCGTCGGTAGTTGGGCCTGTTATTCATCCTACTCATACCATCGAAAGCGCACTTCGCCTTGAGTGCTGGAGATAATCATATTCATTTTCTTTTTCCATCAGTACATCACGGATTCACGGCTGTAAAAACTTCGTGACACAAAGAGTCTACGAGACACGAATAATTCCGGAATCATGGAAGCTATACGGACGGGAAGAGACACACTTGGAAGCCAGCGTCATCTATCGATGGAAGCTGGTTCCACTGCCACTGTTCATCCACGACGAACCCTTAGTTTCATTAGTCCTTAAAAACACACCCGCAATGCAGGGCACGGATTTCTTCAAATTTAATTTAAAATGTTTAAAAAGCCTGATTTTATCCAGAGAAATCTCAGGTCTGATGAAACCGCAAAATAAAATTGAAGACCGACGCTGTGCGAAATTTCACTTTGTAGTTGTCATATTGAACCTGATTTTTTAATGTATCGCCAGATTTGATAAAATTAGCAAAATTTCCAGTAGAGAAACGCATTTCGCACATCAAAAATACATTGATCACTATCTTCAAGTCAGAAGCGACATTAAAATACACTGGTCTTTTTGCATTTCCTCCGTATTTCCGCTGACAGGAGGTTGAATCGAATCGAAAAAAATTGTTTAAGATGACAATTGAAGATAATTTGAAACCATTTTTTCTGTAAAAAATTCAAGACTTCCGAAAAAATCAAGTAAATTTTAAATTATGTGCATTTAAGACACGATGTTTTGTCGTTGTTTTGGATAGGAAGCGTTTCCACTAATCAAAGTGAGAATTCGGGTGTCCTTTTCAAAAAAGAGTTGGGTTGCGAACGAACCAGACTTAAAAATTGGCAAATCTGCATTGCTAACAGCGTATATAAAAAGGCACGGCGTATCCGTGAAGCAAGTGCGATTGTCTTATACGGACAACCACGAGAGAGGAGCGAATAATGAAACATGGAGTAACACATGGACAGTGATTTTCTCCGCCATGATTTGCTCCATACAGTTTCTACAATTTTTTTAGACCGGACAGAGCTCTCAATAGAAGCAGCTTGAAAATAGAAAACTGCTCTTTATGATTATATAATTCTCGGTCTTGCACAACAACTCAACCTGCTGTACAGTATCTCTCTCTCTTGTACAAAAATGTATCTTTGATAACGATGCGTGACAGGCACACGAGTGTCCTTCTCTAAAGATGCTTCATAAGGAAACCGTAAACGTAATCGTCGTAAACCTACTTTTTTTCCAAGAAATGGTAATGCTGTATACCTTCAAAAATCCGCTAAACCATAATAAAAAAAAAACACAAAACGGCTTCGACGGTTTTGACGCGTCACACGTGAAAGACTGAAGCTTGAATTTTTCCGTAGTTGTTGAACCCCGCATGGTTCATAGATTGAGGCAGTTAATTATGTATTTCGTCGTTTTTCAGAGACGTGTGGGCATATTGAAATCAAGGAAAAAAGGCCGGGTTCGAGAAAAGTTCGCCACAGAAAAAATTCGACCGTGAAAGAAATAAAGCCAAAGGAAAAAAAAATCAAACGCAACCGCTATACGCTTGATTGCTCATAATCATTCTTGACTTTTCATCACATGCGAAAATCGTAGAATACTATTATAATTGGCCTTCGAGGGTTTACGCTTTCTGGTATGAGTTATTTGACGTGGGCCCGTTGTACTGGGTGTCCATCACAAAAGTCTTCCAGGCGTTCTCTGTTCAAGGCAAATGCTGATTCTCTCCTTATAAAAGTGGGTTAAAATACTACACAGTATTCCGTCATTCAAAGCATATCGATGTAGCTTCTCGGTGCTGTGTCACCGGGTTAGTGAGCGAGCCACGGTTCGAGGAAAACACGCGTGTACCCGCGCCCGCTTCCCCAGGGCCGACGACGTTTTCCAGGTCTAAGGCTCAGGGTCTCTCATCGCAACCCGTCGTCGAACGACAGAGCACAAACCCTACGACCTTGGCAGAAGGTCGCGAGACCCCGGGTTCACTGTACGGCTCACCGACAGCGTCTGGAGTAACGGGAATCGCGCTTCAAGGTCAACACGACACAAAATAAGTTCGTCACGAACACACTCCCAGTCTATGCCGTGTCTCGTCTGCTTTCCTACATCCGGCTTCACCGCGAAACCCACTGTACCGGTCAATCCTTCCGCCTTTTCTCGACGGGATGACCTCGAACGTCAACCCGACACGAGGGCAGATCTCCAGCGACGCTTTGAGGGAAGTCCTTTGACCTTGCGGGAGTCCCTTCGGAATCGCACGAGGGCATCGACAGAAATTCCCATTTTTACGCCAGGGTTTTTAAGACAGTGGTACGAGTACCACTAGAGGTACACGAGATCTTTTAGGAAAAGAAGTGAGCTTCTCATGTAGAGTCTCTCATACAAACATATTCCGGTACAATAAGTAGGTGACGTGGGTGGAATATAGCGGGAACTTTTCACTTAGGAGATGATGAAGACTGAGCAAACCGTTTGGGAAAACGAAGGAAACTGAAACTTGGGACGCAGAAGATACTGTAGCAGGAAAACAATTACAGTAAATGCTTTGAATGCACTGTACTGTAGTACAGACTGCACACTCCAGAAAATAATACAGTATTGGAAAGCGCTGTTTTTCTTGATTACAGGGCGTACTTCTCCAAAAGCGCCCAAAAGGTGAGGGTAAAGGCGTACATGTTCAGCACTTGAAAATATTTCAGTAAATATGCATTCCACCGTGAATGCCCCTCCCCTCTTTGCCTTCATTGGACTTCAATATTAACAAATCTCGTGTTATCCACTCATTGACGACTTATTGGCCGAGTTTTGCCAGCGAAAAGGCTTCGTTTTTCTCTAAAAATTATACTTTGTTAGTGCCTGGGGCAGTTGTTTCTCGTTGAACCGCTGCCCATCAAATCAGAGTTTGACCTACACCCGCACAAGGGCAATAATTGCATGAATACGGAGTGGTACGTTCCCGTCGATTACCACACGTCATTTTCAACAACACCATCTTATTCTTACCGAATAACGAACTGTTTCTTCTTCGTTATACCGTGACTCGATATATGAGAAGATTATCTAATTGAAAGCATTTCCATTTTCCTCAAACGCCGCTTCCATCTTCCCTCTTTTCGTCCCTTCGACAAATCCGATCAAATAACGAGTGATAGAAGGGTGCATAGGAACTTATTAATCTCATGGCAAAATAAATTGTGAGTTAACTTGACTAAAATGTTTTAAAATACAATACAATTCTTCAATTCTCTTCGGAAAATAACAAGAAACTGCGGGCGTTCACACATTGAATCAGTAAATGTACCGTAATTATAACAACTTTTTCTTCCAGGAAATGATGCTCAACATAGAAAATCATGTTGCGTAGATTACATTGATGAATTGCTAGGCGTTTCATTGGCTTCATGACGTCACGGTTTTTCTCGCCAATCATTGCTCCGCAAGTCCTGAACTGAAAGATTCTTTCAGGACTTCAAAATGTTGGCCTTCCAGTAAAAAGTTTAAGGAATGGTGAGCGAAATTCAGGGTTAATAGAAACCGAGGTGATAAGGTTTAAAGGTTAAAAAACACATGGAACTTTTCCATGCGTTCACGAAAGACTTGGCAAACCAGATGTCACCGGGGCCGGGACTACAATAAATCTTTCTTGAGAACAGCATTTTTTATTTGTCTTTGTGTTGTTCTTGTTGATCATCTCCCTGATGAAACCCCATGCATTTTCGGATGCTTTTGTGTTTTAGCTGAAACGTCTTTCCGAATGAAACACATTTGACCCAAAAAAGGTTTCTTTATTTACGCGATATTTGAATCTACCTCGAGGGATCAGCAGAGTTGCAGTCCATGCATAAAAATTCTAAAAGAAATAAAACAGATGTACAGTACTATACTTTTTCCTGAGAGCAAACAGTTTCGAAGAAAAATGAATCACTTTTGGTCAGTTTTGAGTGTGAATTTTGGGTTTTTGAGGGAAGAAAGGAGAGAAAAATGAAGCTTTAGCTTTTTCTAGCCTTCAAAAATGTGATTATAAGAAAGTTTAAATTGTTGGGATTCATAAAATTTTTTCTAAACATAATTGGAACTTGCTGGAGTAAGAAAGTATTAGAGGCTCTTGACATATTTTTTGTGACTGTATTGAATTGATAAGATGTTTTTCTATTGTAACTCAAGGAGAATTTCGATTTGCATTACAAGAATTTTGCATATTTATGAGCTTTCAGGAATGGATTACTGCAGTTTTTTTTATGCCGGGACCCACTTATAGATAACAATATACTTTCAGCTGACCAACACGATTTGTTCCAGCATCATGGTTGCTAGCCAGAATATTTGTAAGTTGGGGAAAATCCAATCCATTTTAAAGGAAATTCCAAGTTTTTGCTCTTCAAACACGTGCAATCTGTGCTGTACTGTATCCATTATTGTAAATTTGAGCAGGAACCTTACAAGCATCAACTCTTCATTACCTGCAAAGCACGTTAGCAGAGGTGTTCGTTGGCCAAGACTCCACTACTGGCATGTCAGTTCAGAGTGGTGGCAATCCCTTGAGCCTTGACTCAGCACCTACCCATGGTATGCTTTCTTTTGTTTGTTTTCCAGGATCCATCAACCCAAAGGGTTTGATCAACGCCATACCAATACCGACGACTATCATACCGTAAGTTTCCATGCGTGGCACACAGTCAAGCCCGGAAATACATCTGAATGATCAGCTCGCGCTCCTCTATCCGCGTCCTTGTCACAACGGCCTTGAACTTGCGCCTAGAACTCGTGTCGATCCCAGGCCACGCGCGACCCGTCGCCACCGCATCCCACAGCGGCCCAGCACCGCATCAATAACTCCTCCCTGCTTTATTCATTTATTTATTGATCTCGATTTATTTTATTTCGACAGTGTCGGACAACAGAAACGGACCCGCGCACGTGGCGAACGCTATCCCTTCTTACTCCAATATATGACGCTGGTTTTAAAAATGGTTTTAATTGAGTCCAACGAATCTTCTTAGATTTCAGTTGAAAGACATACAGCGTTAGAGTAATGCATTTTATTCAAACTTTTATCCAGGAGGATAAGCTGGTGACTGGATTGGAAAGCACAGAAAAATCTTCAGAAATTTAAAGCATCGAAAATACGTCTTCTACCCTCAGTATAAAATTATTCGCATTTTTATGCACAACAAATGGAGTGCCACTCATAAAAAATATGACGTTTGCGTTATGTACCAGAAAATGCGTTACATGGGCCCGGGGACTCTTTCTGAATTTCTGACACGGGCATTTAAAACAAATTACAATATTATCTTTGAGGAGCGCAGGGCTACTGAGAGTACTGAGGCATTTCATAGTTTTTATTACAACGGGGTCCTCCTAAAAAAACATTCCAGCTTAAAAACATGTTGTTTGTTCCATGTCTGTCCCAGCTAACAGCTGGGGCAGACATTATTCAGCTATTGAACAATGGAACAAAAATAATCCTTTAAAAAACATCAAAAAGTTTCCTTTAAAAATCTAGCTGAAAAAATTTTCCCCGGAACGGATTATGTTCGTTAACCAAGACCACACCGCATGTTTTTGGTAAACAGTGTAAAATCATGCGAATGTTTTACCTGTTCTATTTGTATCACTGATAGAAAATACCGTCCAACTTTATAATTTATGGGAATGCGTTTTGTGACCAGCAATTTTTGCATCGAATGTTACCAAGGAAGTGCTTACGAAAGGTGCATTTTCATGATATTCGATGCTTTGATTGTCAGAACTATTGTTTTTATATCTTCGTTGCAGCGCCTTGACGCATGAACTTCTCTTCACTGTAATCTGCTATGAAAGGCATTAACTTCAGGAGAATTAGCAGGTTTTGCTGTTGAGTAGGATGAATTCCCCCAGTCCTAAATTTGCATTTTTCGCCGTAAAATGTTTACGTTTCCATCACTAAACAAAATGAGAATGCACAGAATTATGGTTATTCCATAAAAATTCTGGAAATTTTGTACATTGTTTAAATTTTTTCCTTTCGTTTTCCCCCTGCTCACTCCATTCAATAATTGAACATATTATTAATTCGTGCCTGAGACTCAGTTCTTGGAATGTGGATGAGGGGCATTCGAGCAACAGAAACGCCCTGATTGTTCTGATTCCTGGAACTTCAGCAGGAATCATTAAAAATTTAGCAGCATTTTAAAACAAAACATTTAAGAAGTTGCTTCATGATTAGTTGGAGGAAATGGTTCAAGGGCAGCCGAAAAAGATTAAGGAGGTCGCTGGGCAGCTCGCCCTACTAGATAAGTATGAAAATTCTTCCTGAAATTCTTTTCTACAGTGCTCTTGTGAGTTGTGTATAAAGTTGTGCCGTGAGAGGTAAATAAATGGTCTCACACAATATAACTTCAATTTCTTCAACCCATGCCTGTCTGCAACATATGGTTCACTTTGTTGTTTTTCGTTTGTACCGCAAGAAACTATGCTTTCTTGTTGAGAAACACGTGTATATTCTGGGAGATGAACCATTATGTTTTACTAAAGGAAAATTTTCAGATGGCACGACCTTTCGGTTTGAAAAAGTTTTCGCTCCCAACAGAGTCTTGACAGTAGGGATTTTCTAGATCAACGCATTTCCTTCAAGTTTGTAACGGAATTTGACCCGAACATCGAAAAAAATTACGGGGAATGAATATGGATTTAACGTAAGAAGAATCAGGTTAGGGGGTTAAAACAACGCAGGATGGGGGCTTTTGGGGATCGGGGGTAGAATTGATCGGGCCTCCACGGACCCGGCAGGGGTACGGTAACCTAGTTTCAGGGCGTTCAACTTGGAGTGGGCTCAAGGACATCGCAGTCGCCCTCCTTCGACACCGTTCCTACCCCTGCTCTCACCCCCACTTCCGACCTTCGCAGCTGCTACCCCTTCAAAAAGCGCCAAGAACACCTCAGCTAGAATATTCGGAAACCAATTTATCTTTTTGTCGGAGGAAGCGCATTTTTAGATCTTGTTCCCGAAGCTTAAGAGTGTGAAGGCACTAAAATTGACGGAAAAGCGAAAGAACCGCGCGTAATTTCTCTCTTTTTTTTAAATACGGTACTGAAATCGTGAGTTGATCAGCTCAGCACTGTATTTAGCGACGAGCTTATTGTTCTATGAAAATATTTTTTTCTTTTTTTTCATTCTAAAGTTATCACTGTCATCACTTGAATTCCGAGAAGTCTTTATCACCTTCTACATCTACATTGTCATTTCTTAACACCCAGATCTGAGCAACATATCGAAAATCAAACCATGCATACACCCAAGCAACTATCTTTTAACACATTGAACCATACGTTCGTCAATATAGGCCGCTTACGTAAAAAGGATATTTTGGGCAGGGTTTCTGGAAAACCATAATTCATCTTCAAGTTATAATTTATCTCAGAACTTGAAATTGTCCAGTTTTATAACCCGAGTATTACTGGAATGCACAAATGAAGTAGTTGACAGATACTATAAGGGAAGCAGCTCAAGAATTGGCATGAACAGAAACTGAATGCGCGTTTTCTCATTTGACAGGTCGCGTTTCCCCCCATGATTTTTGTTAGCGTGACGCATTATTTACAAATACAGTACAGTATACACTATACAACATCTCGAATGCTACCTCACACGACCGTTGGAGACAATTTTGGTTTGTGAAAAAGGGTTACATATATTCACAAAAATCCATTAAGCGCAAGTGAAAGATCAGGTATACACTGTACGTAAATGAACGCTATCCTCTGCCCGCATTATCGATATGAAGACGTACTCGTGTAAAAATTGCATCCGATCTGCGAGATATTTCATTGGATACTTCCTGGAAGAGCCCTGAGATTTTTTCTTCAGCTACCCGCTGCAATGTGTGCATTGGAAGCTGCCAAGTCGTTGACGCATGGACAAATCCTTTCCTTATAATACGTCTCTGATCACGAAGTCCTGTGATTACGAGTACTGTATAAAACCTTCGTGATTCCCAACAATGCAAGGGTCATAGAAATTTAGTGGAAAAGATAAAATGACCACGATAGCACATGAAAAGCCATGTTCAGCTACATATTTAACCATATACCACGTCCAACTTTTTCTGACAAACTTGGCGCGCGTGACTACCGATTGTACCGAATACAAAATCTGTGCATCACTGTATTATGGACTTCGAGCATTTCATTTGATTTGTTTTCTTCGTAAAGACTGAGTAAGTAAAAGTGTCTTGGAGACTTTTTAAGCATGTTGAAAAATTGGGATTTACGTTTACCGTATTTCGTTACAGAATTAAATTGCAGTATGACTGGAATTATCCGGTCTCCAATTATAAAAGCCCCGAAATCCGTATTAACAGAGAAGAAAGGAAGTTGTTTGCATTCGCCGTAATTCAACTATATAATGGGTGATTTTCTTTTCTTTCATGGACTAAAAGCACTAAACCGAGTTATTATGCACTTTAGATTTCGTTGGTTTCTCAGCACGGTAATGATGTGTTATCTTTCTTGACGTATTTAATAAAATGGGTGACATTTTTCGATAATCCACGATATTTGCTTAGCATAGAAGTGGGTACCTGATCATTAAAACGAATAATGTACTGTACAACATTCTGAGTTATACTGCATGCATTTTTATTGCGATTATAATTCAGATGCGTCTTGTATTTCTTCTTTTTGTCAGACTCAAATCAATGTACCAATTTCCGCAGGACCTTGTCAAAGTTGGGGGATTTTCAAACGCTTTAAATTTCATCTTTGTATGCCGCCGAAAATATCGTTCTCACGTTTAAATACACTTTTATAGGAAAACCGCAGGCTAAGAAGGGGAGAGTCGGAAAATTCCACCACAGTAAGTATTGGGTTCATTGAATTACAGTACAGTATTATTCTCCATCTAATGTTATGCTGTATAAACACACCACATCATACTCCTGAGATTTTCACGCAAATCCCAATTGTATTCCAATGAGCTGTGTTGATTAATGTCTCTGAGGCATTTGCGGTCTTCTAATGAAGTTGGAAGATGCAGCAACGATGAACTGGATTTCGAAAATCTTCGGTTTTTACTGTTTCCCGGTATACTGTATACTGTATAGGGAAACCTTCAACGTAGCACTGATAGAATGCAAATGTACCTTTTGACATAAGATACCCTATAAGCATATGGAACGATTCAGAATCCGTAGACATTGTATCGACTTCGACATAGTTTCTGATGCGGGTATTACGCGACTATTGCTCAATTTGCTGTCGACTGTCAGCAATACGGACTAGCGCCGTTCAACAATATTTCATCACCTGCACTAGAAAAATGGGTTGTGATAAATTGTATTTTGCGTTCGTCGTAATGTATTATGTCGACCTTTATTTTTCATGAGTTTGAAAAAGCTAACGGATTTGATATTTCAGAAGCAACATATGGCAGTGAGATAAGTTCTTACTGAGAACTTCGCAGCCGTTACCAGATGCTGCACTGTATGATTTTACTGTTCATTTTAATAGTTGAGCGACATCTAGAAAATTTAGGGGTCGAAAATTCAAGAGCGTTGATAAAGCGGGCCTGCAGAGTTGTGCCCTGTCGCAAAGGAAAAGGCGCGCGAGTTTCACTAAAATATCGGCCACTAGACTAGATCAATGTGTAAACCGCAACTCTGAATGAACTCACCTCACGTTATTGAATAAATTCAAATGTAATTATATTATATAAATAGCTTAGAAGTACTGTAAGCTGTTCTGCACGAAAAAGTTCCTCGTTTGCTGATTGCTCTCCTTGGAAGAGAGCACTCAAAAAGCTGGTGCGAAGTGTACTTTTTTAAATGTGCCTGAACTGCGTATTTGTCTGTAGGCCGCACAGAATGTAATGCTGTACGCTGAAATGTAAATCAACCTATACCAGTATTATACTCGAAATACAATAACGTCTCAGATCCGCGCAGACATGCTGTAGTTTCTAAATGGAACAAAATATTTCTCGAAGTACAATACTGGAACTACAAAATTACTTGATGGAATTCTGCTCGTTGTATAATTTAATTTCGCCGCTGACGAACGTTATTCCACGTCGGGATGCTCTGTTCGAGAATTCTATCTTCCATAGCCACCCTGACAATAAATAGTTCCGATACAGCTAAATGCGATGACTTCATACAATTCATTCCATACCTCAAAAATACTCGCGGATATATTCGTATGTCTCGTCGAAATTACCGACGTTCTCGTGGTCCATCTATACAGTTGCGACAAAGTTTATTCTTCATATGACCGCGGAAAATATAATACTATTGCTTTCATGGAATTGACAGGGTTCAGTCGTTGCTTTTGTTCATCGATAAAATAATATCTCACTGTACTTACCGGGTATTCCGCGAAATATGTCTTCAACTTTCGCTTGAAGGCAGCATTTCCTCTCTGGACCAATGTTGACTTCTCCTTTAATAATCATCGCATTGATTATCGGGATAATCAACAGTTTGGACACAACCGTGCGATTTTTCTCGATCCCGCATCTAACTTTTTGCTTACTTGTTAGAAGAGCACTTCAATTTAATCTCGGCGAGTAAGGCCTGAATAATGCGTAATATTTTGTGCATGGTTCGAAATATTCCACAGGTCGATGCAAAACTGGCTGCTCGGCTCACAAACGCGTCCACACAAAATACACTGTCACCGATCCATGAAAGCGCAGTCCTGTCTTCATAATCTGACAAATTTGGAAGTGAAGAAAGTCAGGGAATCCTGTGCAAGATCATACCATTGAGGAGTGTGAGCTTTGATCCCGCGAAGGCTAACCAAATGTAGGAATAATACAAATTTGAATTAGCGTAAGACAACAATTCAGGAATGAGTTTTGATCCCGCGTCGTAACCAAAGGAAAAAGGGTGAAACGGGAAATGATTCAATGAACGCGGTGCGGAGTTAAACGCGTGACTCAATTCTTACCGGAAAATCAAGGGATTTTCAAGAGAAACCGAAGCGCGTGAGCCTTAATTATGCTAATTCCTGAGGGGTTAAAGCAGACCCGAGTTTCGAATCATGGCGAAAGAATGCCGCGAACGCGAATGCTGGGCGTGCGGTACAGCGTTTCATAGACCCTGCCGAGTTCATGCGAGGTGAATGACCGGAGCAGTAAATAAGTTGATGAGGTTCGTAACCCTCCGCCAGGTTGGAAACCCCCCTCCAACCCAAATACACCCCCTACCTTACCCACAGCTGAATGAACCCCGGGTACACGCCTGTTCATGAATCGGATCGTTCCCGAATTTTACAGGCGCCGTTTTTGCGCGCACGTACTTCATGTCACGCCCGTATACGGAATGCCGGGTGCACGACTGATCATTTAGGTTTTAGGAAATTAAAAGAAGAAAATTTAAATCAACGACTCACAATGAAAAATATCAAAGTCCCTTAAGCACCTACGGAGAAATATTCTGAGCAAATGGATTGAAAAATTAGTTTGAGAAATGTCCTATCAACCACGATCAAAACGATTTAAAAGAAAATAAAGAAACCATTCTCAAAATATCCATCTAGTTTCGCGCAGCAAGGGGACTACACGTTATTGTGATGAGGATACCATGAGAAAAACGATCTCTTGAGAATACTGTTCATCATATGATTTAAGCAAGCAAATGATGATCACTCGCATCAGCGGAGCAGTCTGGACTTACGCTGAACAGTGTATGATAATCTAGAATTCTAGATAAACCGTTCGTTATTCATTCAGTATTTTAACTTAAATCGAATTTTCCAGAATGTTCTCAGATGCTCGTGTCTCGAGAAATATCTGTTCAATTTGTCAATGGAAAGAATCGTGAACTGACTTCCCGCATTGGCAGCGAAGTACAGTACTTTTTAAGTAAACAATAATGTGAAGTTACTCCACGAGTAACAATTTCATCCATCCCATAGAGCAGTTCTGCGGAACAATGAGATACAATACCTACTGTAGATCGATCTTTGCGATGCGATATCCTGAACAGAACGGCACGTTAATGCAGAATACAGTATCTCCGAAATATTTTTCGCTCCTTAATCAAGCAACTTTACTTTCGCGCTCTATAAAGAAAAACTGACTTAAAATAAGTTAGTGTGTGCAGAATCACTAGATAAATCCAGGAGGTGCGCGTTGGTACTTCTACCTTTACTGACAGATGGTCTATCAATCTCGAAGGCGAAAACAGTACCGGTTATACGCCTATTGTTAAGTGGCGAATGCTAAAAACTGCATTGACAAAGTTTGGACGTAAATGCAGTACCGTTACCATTGCGCTTTAATTCGGCGACAGCAAGCGTTCGACAGTCATGAATGGTGACTTCAGTTCTACGGACGGGGCGCGCGCTAGTTATTCTCAAAAAATCCCGTGAGTAGTTCAACAGAATGTCTCTTTACACATATAATCATCATAAATTCAGTTGGTAGGTGATTTTCATGCAAATTTATTGTTTTTAACAAGGATTATTCATTAAAATACAAATCTGGATACATGCGGGTTTATATTGACAGTGACGTCATGCGCATGAATACAACGCCGAAGCAATGGCCGCCCCCATTCCAATCACTCCAGCGAACGAGGGTTGCATGTGCTAAGTGATCCCCACGACGAGGAAACGGTTCGAAAGCTTTGCTGTGCGCATCGTCTCATACACCTGCATCGTCTGTAGTTTCTCTTAAGTGAAGATTATTATGTGAAAAGTGGATGTTGAGGAATAGCTTTCACGGTGAATTTATTTTTGGGCACACCGCCCATCCTTTTTCAGGGCTCAGAATGTGACAGACATGACGTGAAGTATGCTCAGGGTCCGCGAAGATAACCGGAAATATGAATGGTGAGGATCTTAGGATCCCCACTACCACCCTCGCGGGTATAGCGAGTCTAACAGACTGTAAGTATTCGTGCTCGATTGATGTGTTCGATGTGTGGGTTGTGAAGAATCATCCGTCTTCCATTGAAGTGTTACCTGAAATGCCCTTGCCTTGCCCGTTGCCGCAAGCATATGGCAGTAGATCGCTCTTGTTTCATCCCCGTGTTGCTGAAGAGGCGAAGCGTTTAATTTCTTCTGTATGTGAGCCGGAACTTCTGGATCAGCTGTTGAAATGCTTGCACCAGACCACGGCAGATCACATGTGCGTATTTATCGTCTTTCTCTTCTTCCTGCGTTGCAAAATTCATTCATGATTATTGAACTGACAGAGAGCTAAAAGACCCTCAACCCCCTGGGGACTCGTTGTTGGAGTCATGTCCAGAAATACTCCGTGCCGCGTTGCAGCGTGGACTTTTCACCGCAACATTGAGGAATTGTGAGAAATCTCCGATATGTATATTCAAGTACGATCGTTGCTGATGTCTTATATGGAATACTTTTAGCTGTGCGACATGGAAATCAAGAAAATCATGTGGTCGCGAAACCGAGGCCTCATGTTCGACCGACTGCACAAGGATCTGAGAACTCTGCTGGAACGTCCAATTGCGTTTCTGGCCGAGCGCACAAGCCGGATCAAAGTTTGTGCGATACTCCGACGAAGGAGATCCATTCCAGTCATATGGGTGATATAAACGCTGTATGCCATGCCAAAGATAAGCACCAGGGCATGGTGAACAGTATCCGTGATAATGGTCACCTCAGTTGTGGGGGTTTGACCCATGAGGACACGGTGACGACGTGTGTTCAAATGAATAAAACTGAGCAGCATTCCTCTTTGAATTCGAGTAAAATAACTGAAAACGGTAAGATTCTTATGGTGCTGTTCCGGTGGAATTTTATTGACCCTTTTCAACATTCACAGCGCAAACAGATTCTGGTTTCCTTGCCAAAGTGGATTCGCAAGTTGCATCCGGGAACTCAGCGCGCCTTGCCTTCGATGAAGTGCTTTCGTCTACGGGCCCGGAATGGCGTGGAGATGTTCCGAATTGGGAGAAAGGCGAGCCACGTGATTGCGTGAACCATTTGAAATCCGAGGAGTCTGAGTCTCTGGGACGTAGTGATATGAATTTGCCAAAGCACGTCGTGGAACCTGTTGCTGCAGTTATCAATGGGCCGAGAAATCATATGCATCTTGACGACATCAAGCTCATGGGAACGCCTGTCGTCCAGCTGAGTCGCCTTGGTTTGGTGAGTCCGATTGTGATAATATACTTTACTGTTGAGGAAGTCGTGTAATCCGGAATTCATTCCGTCGACGTATATTCGGGTAATCTTCTGCATGGGTGCGTCAGAAGGGAACGCTTTTTTGAAGCTCTCTTACGATGGTTTAATTAGCTCTTGAGTTGGTCGACTGATGATGCGTGATTTTCGAAAGATTGACTTTCAGTAAAAATCGTTGTAGGTGTTGACTGAATCTTGAGTCGGAATGTAAGTTTTTCCTTTATTATGTGAGTGAGAGCTTGTCGTTGGCGAATACTGTAGTTGAATTACATGTAAATTGGCACCTCTAAAATCGAATATCGCTTGATTCGGAGTGAATGAAATTTTGTATTGTGTATGTATCCGAAATCGTATTACAGTGCAACATGTCAATTTTTTTCCATGTATTCCAGACGGACCAAATGTACTTGCCGAATGCGACGAAATGCTCCGAACCGGACCTCAAACCGCTGGTGGAACAGCAGTCTGATTCCGATGAGGATTCCAAGAAGCACAAAATATTTCGTGCGAAGGGCAAAGAACGCGAAGAATCGAAGCGTAAAGGTTAGTTCATTTTTATGAAATGTATTGTCAATGCCTGACTCATTTTCAATACAGAGCGAGAAAGTGTAAAACGGAAGCGGGATGCATCGGAAGAACCTTGGACAGACATCGACAAGTCAACAAGACGTAAAGTGGAAGGTACGACGTGAACAATTTTCCCCTTTTGTTTCTTCGCAAAAAAATTTTGTGTATCGTGCAGAAGTAATTCCAGTGGAGCTGACACCGAAGAAACCGAAGGTGCGGCGGGTTGAGCTTAAACTTGTACCCGTGTTGGACCGTTTGAATGTGGAAGAAGTTCAAGAAAATAACACCTACCAACGCCTTAGCAAACTTATGGATCAAGCTTTCGAAGCAGTTGATGATATGGATTTGACTCCTGACAATGGTGAGATTTTAAAATTCTATGCGGTCTAAAACACAATGGAGCAACAATTCTAAGCTTTGTTTTCGCGTGCTTGCTCAGGTGATAAAGAAGTAGAAGAAAATGATGACGACGAAGACAGCGTCCCTGCCGAGTTGCTGTTGTCGGAGTACCTGTTGAATCAATTGCGCGAGGAATCCGGCCGATTGAAGGATAGAGGTGCTATGGACTTGGTTCCTACCGACAAGCTTGTTCGTCTGATTCAGCTCATGTTGAAGAACATCCGTCCCGCGGTTTCTTTGAACCCATTGATCGATCCTGAGGATGAAGACGAAGGTGGACGTCTGTGGATGGGAATCGCGATGGAGCGTATAGTGCGTTCTGTCAACGCTTCGTTGGTGGTTCTTAATATCATCACGTCGAAAAATATGCCGAAGCGTGTTTATATGGATGACGTGATCGACAAAATAGTGTCGTTGACCAAGTATCAACTGCAGGTCACCATTTTCCCATCCTATGACCCAGTCTATCGCACTGCTCCTAAAAATAAGAAAGGTGACCTTTCGTCTGCACTACTTGACTGAACGAAGAGTTTGAAAATCTCCATGATTCCAGATGGATACACGGGGAGTATGAAGAAAAAGAGAGCATTTGCGAGAGAAGTGAAAGAAAAATCGATCACTCAGCTGTACCGAAGATTGTGCGAGTCTGTGATGGCCCTCTCGGAATTGTTGGAGATGCAATCTTTTACAGATACGACGATTTTGAAGGTAGACGAATTCGTCTCTCGGACTACCTTTCGTGAAATGTGTTACAGAATCTTGAGCTTTGGTTCTAAGTTTCCCGTCATCAATGCTGTTTAATTCACGAACGTGACATCAAGTGTGCGTTTGATTTGAACACCTTTTTTCATTTTCAGCTTTCGTCTCTCGGAGTTAGCCCTTTCTTCGTGGAAAACGTGTCGGAGCTTCAACTCTCGTGCCTAAAACTTGTGACTGTGGTAAGAAGGCAAATTGACTTCTGTCGATGACAGACATAGTTTGAATTGAAATTTAACTTCCTGCTACTTTCGCACAGATTTTCTCGCGGTACGATCAGCATCGACGCTTGCTCCTAGATGACATTCTTGCGTCTATTGCTCGACTTCCTAGCAGCAAGCGCGGTTTACGGACGTATCGTCTCCGGAATTCAGAAGAAACCATTCAGATGGTCACAGCTCTAGTCCTGCAGCTCATCCAGTGTGTCATAAATCTTCCCACGAATCTCCAATTCTCGAAGTCCGGTGACCATCAGGTCATTCAGATGAGCGCCGATGGTGCCACCGAAACAGAGGTAAGCTCTGTATACCAATCGCTGCTTCAGTGTTATTCTAAATCCTTTTTACTCTTCTATTTAGATTGACATCGACGTTTTCATCGGGCAGCGATATGAAAAGGCACGACAGACGGCGGCAAATTTTCTGACCGTCTTTCTTTCGAAGTGTACCAGCAAAGGGGAGGAAGGGGATTATCGACCTCTATTCGAAAACTTCGTGCAAGATCTGTTGGCTACCGTGAACAAGCCTGACTGGCCTGCTTCCGAATTTCTTCTAAGCTTGCTGGGATTCATCTTGGTACGTTGCAATCATTGTGTTGACTCGTTCGCTTGCCGATTTTGTCCTAGTTACATACAGCGTGTCTTCTTTTTTCAAATGCGTCAAATACAGTAATTTAGATTTTCCTGATCTGACTTGTTATATGGTATTCGCAGGTGAGCAAGTTCAGTAAAGGGAAGGACATGAATACCCGAGTGAGTTCTCTGGAGTACCTCGGTGTGATTGCCGCTCGTCTGCGGAAAGATGCCGTAACGTCGAGACTGGGAGTTGAAACCATTGATAAGCTCATAGCGCAAGTGAAAGAACAGGAAGAAGAGCAGAGCAAGGAAACCGGCCATGTTGTTGAATTGGTAAGTTTAAAAATTATTTTCGATTGTTGTTTCTTACACTGGGATGCCTTTTTTTTTAGCCGAAACTTGGCGATCTTGAGGAGGAAAGAACTCAGTACCTTCAACGCTTACTACTTGAGTACCTGAGCATCCACGCCGAAGCCGAACCGGCCTTGAGGTATACCCGTGATTTTTACGTTGCTCAGTGGTATGTGGATGCTGCGAAGGATATAAGGAATCAACAACAGTCTTCGAAGTCAGCTCAGAATGGTGAGGTGATTAAAACTCCTCGTCGGAAGGATCGGCAGAAGAAGAGCAAAAGCAAGAAACGAAGAGGTATGTGCATAGTATTCGCCTTCGAAATACAGTAGGTTTTCTCATGTCTTCCTTCATCAACCAACAGATGACAGTACGTCGGAAGAAGAGATCTCAGATGACGAGGATGAAAATTCCGCCATGAAGAAGGATGTACTAGGCCTTTCAGAAACGGATAAACGGGAAGTTTATCGGCTAGTCGATCTTCGTAAGAAGTTCCTCTTGGGAAAAGTGTTCCGTCCGAGTGATATCAGTAAAGGGGCCCGGAAAGGTTCTTTATTTCAAACTGAACTTGACGATGATTCCGCTGAATTGATCGCTCGGTATCTCGCGTCAAAACGTGATTTTTTGCGAAGCTTCAACACGTATCTTCGACAAGTAAGGAATCATCACCGCGGTATCCTTGTTCCATTAATTATTTTTGTCGAATTTTCTTTCCCAGATACTCAATGTCTTGGTTGAAACTGCAATAGCTGTGCGAACGAAGGCAATGAAATGTCTTGCTATGATCGTGGAAGCGGATCCGTCTGTGCTGGAGAGGAAGGATGTGCTTATGGGCGTGAACCATTCCTTTCTGGATCACTCAACGTCCGTCCGTGAGGCAGCGGTTGACCTGGTTGGCAGATTCATTATTAGTCGACCCAGTCTTGTTCACCAATACTACGACATGCTGTCAACGCGGATTTTGGTGAGTACGAGCTAGAAGAAAGAATCGTAGATAATTTTCATTCATGCTTCCTATTTCATTTAGGATACGGGTGTGAGTGTGAGAAAGCGTGTGATAAAGATACTAAAGGATGTGTGCACAGAATGTCCGGAGTTTCCAAAAATTCCCGAGATATGTGTGAAAATGATCCGTCGAGTTAACGATGAGGAAGGAATCCGCAAGCTCGTCATGGAGGTGTTCCAGTCTATGTGGTTTACACCTTCCCGTGAACGTGCCGGTACGAATAATCATCTGCTTGTCCAGAAAGTTAAGAATATCGTGGACGTTGCCTCGACGTGTTCGAAAGCGAATAACCTGGAGTGGTTCGAGCAACTTCTGCGTCATGTGAGTCGTTGATAATTATGCATTTCATTTTAGCTCTTAATTTTTGTGTCCATTCTTAGATGTTCAAACCGAAGGAAGACAAAGACGATTCCACCAAAATTGTGACAGATCCACCGAAAGTAACACTTCTTGCATGTCAGCAAATCGTGGATTGTCTTGTCGAAAATGTTTTGCTGATCGAGGAATGTGACACGAAAGAATCTGAGCAAAGTAATCACCTCGACGCATCCGAACGCCAATCCCGTGTTCGACGCAGCAGTCGATTAGCCGGGTGCATGCAAACTTTACATCTGTTCGCCAAAATTTACCCTAGCCTCCTTCTTAACCATGGAATGACGCTTCAACCGTACCTCACTTGTTCAGTAAATGAGGTAAACGTAATTTTGGGAGGGTTCCTGCTGATTTGATGAAACCGTTGCTTTTTAGGATGCGGAGGGTCAGCAGATCGTTTGCTGCACAGCGAGCATTTTGGAAGTAATAGTTCCATTGATGGAGCATCCTAGTGAACCATTTCTTGCTCAATTAGAAGAAGACGTTGTGAAACTGATCGTCAGTCAGACGAAACCCGTTGTGACCGCAGCCGTCCAGTGCTTGGCGTCCATTGTGAACCGCGTGACAAAGAACTATTCGCTCGTCAAAGACTGTCTCGGGCGGTACCTGGTTTTCATGGAGCGTTTCCAGCGGGTTCATGACGCGAATCCTGAGGATCCCCGTTTGAAACTGAGCTATCCTTATTTTCGGAGAGCAATTTTCGTTGTCGGGTTGTTCATGCAATTCTTCGATTTTCGTGATCAGCTTGTTCGATGTGGCTTGGAAGTAAGTGTACATGTAATCTGCATGGATAATATTTATTATAACCTTGATGCATTTTCTCTTTGCAGGACGGCGTGATCAACCAGACCTTCGAGATCATGTACTATTTCGTGAACAATTCGATTGACCCGTCCTTGCGTTTCGATTCGCTTCAAGGCATGGGAAGCATGTGCATCCGCCATTATGAATTCCTTCTGAAGAGCAATGTTGTATCATTTTATTCGAAATGTCTTCTGGATGCAGAAGCTCCAGTGAAAATGAAAGTCCAGGTTAGCTATATCTGTTGTGCTACTTGTGAAATACGGTACTTTTCGAAACTCAAACAAAATTCTTTTCTAGATATTGAACAACCTCGAAAATTATCTGA
Organism: Notodromas monacha; assembly: GCA_905338405.1. NCBI lineage: Eukaryota > Metazoa > Arthropoda > Ostracoda > Podocopida > Cyprididae > Notodromas > Notodromas monacha. The sequence continues at coordinate 17,772 of CAJPEX010001385.1, read as the reverse complement.
AGGAGGAAGAAGCGAGGATGGCTCAGCAAGACAAAGAATGTGAGTTAACTTTTATTTTCGGGAAGGAAAGTTGATTGCGACCATCAAATCTCTCCCGTAGGGAATAAGACGGGAAAGAAGGAAAATTTGAAGGAAATGCGAGATGTGCATTCGGGAATGGCATCAACGATCATGCAAGTGTACCTGAAGCCCTTGTTGGAATCTTGCTTACATTCCGATATGCAAGTACGTAGGGCAACTCTGCAAGTTGTCCAAACGATCGTCAACCAAGGACTTGTCACTCCAGCTGTGGTGAGTTTTTCGTGTTTAATGGAAACCATAGATCTCTTGATGCTTACAATTGTGTTGTGTCGCAACTTTTCTTGCAGATAACGGACTACTTGATAGCCATGAGCACTGATTCTGAGGAGTCTGTGTATCACACTGCCGACAAGCTGCTACAAGAGCTCGAAAAGAAATTCCCGAGTTTTATTCAGATGAAGGTGATGCCCGGCTTGAAGCTCTCTTACATCTTACAGCAGAAAATCCAGCATGTGCACCCGATTCGGGGGTTTCGGAAATCCCAGGATGGATCGCAAAGCGTTGCGTTGACCGGATTCGTGTATTCATTGCTCCGTAGTACGAAATCTCAGAGAAGAGCAATTGCTACGACGTTCTTGAAGCAGTTCGACGAAAAAGAGGTGGATGCTCTTTTGAAAGTATATATATTGATCGTATTTCAATGAATTGTTGTACTATTCTTCAGCGATCTTCACTTGCCTCGATGTTGTATCTCGCGGACAACATCGCCTTCATGCCTTTCCAAGTTCTTGACGAGCCCTTGTACATCATCCATCAAATCGACGTCATGATCTCACTCCACGGCGGAGGACTTCTCCAGTCTTTTAAAGACGTAAGTCATTCGTTCTTCTCAAAATCGTTCATTTCAAAAAATATCATTGGCGCCGACGCATTACAACTGCATTTCCCTACTAACGCCTTGCATGGGAATAATTAGAATTTGATACCGCGATCCACTGAGAAACCTGCCGTGGCCGTCGGTCCAGATGGTGTGCCGCAGAATAATTCGTATTACGATGATGAAGATGAAGACGACGATTTAGAGGCCTTACTTGAACGTGTCCCTGAAGACACGACGGCTTTGGAAGACGTCGTAACAACGTCTCAAGGAGTCGTGTTACTTCTGATTCTCAAGCAGCATTTGAAGGAAACATACGGCCTGACTGACAAGTAATTAAATCGGCATTAATTCTTCTGTTACGATTACTGCATGTTTCGGTTCTTTATTTGAAGGCGAATTTCCGAGTACAATCCGAATGCTAGCGGGAAATTATTTGAGAAGACCGTCAATCGCCGAAATGTTGGTCAGTTCAATCCGAAACAGATAATAAAAAAGCTTGCCGAGATGGATCTATTTCACGAGAATCCCAACCGTGTTCATCATGAAAAGTCGGAACTTATTCGCCAGTACTTGGACGTGAGTTTTGCTGTGTTATGTTCACTTATGACTCGAAGTTTCATTATTTTTTAATTTTAGTTTAAGGCCTTAATGCTCAAAATTGACCCGGATCAAGACGAGGAAGACGGCGACGGGGCTCCTATGTCAACTCCTTCAAAGCGAGATATAACAATGGGTCAAGATGGCCCGTCAGCCACGAGAAATCTGTTTACTACACCGACGCAGTCAGGCTCAGTTCCTAGTCAATCGTTGCATTCCGAGAACGATTTCATGGCGAATCCCCAGCCTCTTGCACCCCATATTATTCGTCCTAACAACCCTGTCAACAAAACACCCGTGAATCCGGGAATGATGATGCCTATGGTACCCCTAATGCGCCTACAAATTCCAACGGCATATTCACAAGCCGAAACCCCCGTGCGTTATCCAGAGATGCACGGTGCGTATCCGAATGCACAGGTCAATTCCAAGAACAACTCACCTAGCAAAGGAGCAGTGAGTATAATTGTTCAAACAATTTAAAAATGTCAATAGATATTTAATTTTTCATTTGTATTTTTCCTTCAGTTCGACAAACCGAATAGGCCGGAAGGACTTCCGAAACTAACGATAAGTTTAGGGAACCGGACATCGTCTCAGAGTAATGTTTGCAACAGCGCAAGTTCCAAAAAATCCCAGAAAGGACATTCTTCACATCGGAAACATACAGAGAAGAAGAAGAAAAAGAAGAAACGTCACAAGTACTCGGAATCCGATACTGAAGATTCAGAATCTTCGGAGGAGAATATGGATTGAAGAATGGTATCTCTGCTCAGGTTCGTTCGGAAAAGCGGACGTCTCCACTGTTTTTGCCTTGCATAATTCGGTGACAACTGAAGAACTAACGCTGGTCTGATGAGAAATTACGGGTATTGTGGTACGATATACCGTTCATGTTGGGCTCGCCGAAATCTTGAGTGCATATCGGTTCAAAGATTACCCGTATTCAAATGTCTGGGACCCCGTTCCAATTTTTTTTGCTCTGCACACCTGCTGAACTCGCCGAGATTGAATCATGGGTACCGTGGTTGTGAATGGCCCTGTCGCTCCAATTAATCGTTCCGTCTTTGGGTCGTTTTCGTTGTCCCACTTTGAAAGCCTTCAGAGGTGACCCGAACATTTTTGCCCTCAAAAAGCAACGAAGAAAAAGCAATAAATTCGCTGCAACTTGTGTAGTTTTTGCGAAGGAATTTATAATTGAGACAATCAGATGTTCGATGTTCCCGTACTGCGAACTCCTCTCGTCTGATGCGCATATCTAACGTTGTTCGGCAGCTGATCGGTGCGTGAAACACTTTTCACTGCGATCATTGCAGCAATAGCATAAGGATGCGGTATAGATTTGAAGTGCAGTATTTCGAATTTGAAAATAATATTCAGCGATCGCCGAGGTCGATGTGTACGAGAAAGATTACTGGTCGTCATTTGTTCGTAGTGAGTATCTCTCAAGTTTTTCTTCGGCGAGTTCAGCAAGTATTCGGCTTTCGTGCAGGCTGTTGACAAAGATGTCCGAGCACAGTGTGGTTTATACCATATTCATTCATCGGTTTTGTAATTCCTGTATTTTATCATTTGAGTTGACGTTGTTCTCGTTGTTGTACGCTTATGTTTAAACGGCCTTCTTGCGCGTTTATTATAAATCCAGTTGAGTCATTTTCAGGAATACCGATTTTATTCGATGACGACTTGAATTGGTCCCTCGTTGTATTGAATGGAACAGGACATTTTTTAGGATTTTTCTACGTTGTCACAGATTTGAGTAACGGTAAAAGCCCCATTCGAGTTCTTGATTGAAATTTGAGTGGGGCATTTTCGTCTGCGAACAATGTTACAAATTATTTATTCAGATGGACTTCGAAAACGTGCTTAATCTGGGGGCCGCCTTGGAACTCCGCAATAATGGTAATTACTTGCATGAACTCAAGTTTTGTGTTCGTTTATAACGAAGAACCGTGTAATATTGGCTTACCCAAGTTTATCTTGGTTGAATTAAACCAAAATTGGCGGATCTGATTTGTAAGTTCAAGTTCTGATTCCTGTCGTGTTGAAAATCTGTTCGTGGCCAATCGTACTTGCTGCTGACACTCCACCGTTGTTGGCATAGGTTTACCACTTCATTGTTCTCTTGAAGTAAAGAACCCTTCCCTTTCGTACATTGTGATACAAGCGCAGACTGCCCTGACCCTATTTTATTCTTTGTAATTGACGAAACCATGTTCATAGATATTTTTGGCCCGAGTGTTCTCTCTTGCAAATTTGGCTGGTGGTGCAGCGGTTTGGAATATTGTATTTATTTTTATGGAAGCGCTGATCGAATCCGATTTTAAATTAATTTATGAGGTCAGTTTTTGTCGGGGAATTTTCGTCGTTGATAATGAAGTCTTTGATTGCTTAGGCTGACGGATGTTTTATGCGTTGTTGATCTCGAGACGCATGGAGTACAGCGCATGCACTCATCGTCCAGATTTTCTTGCGTTTCCGACAGAGGCTACTATTGCCCTTGTGCATTCACAATGATCGCTCACGAGATCAATAATCATTTTCAGTATTGTGATCATAGCTTCGGGATTGAATACTGTCTTGCTCTCGTTCTTAAGGATTGTTTATTCGTTTTTCGTTTGTTATTTAAATTTCTTTTCAAATTCAGGTTTGTCTGATCCTGGTTTTGGTCTTGGCTCTCTATGAGGGGTTTTTCGCCCGAGTGCCATCGCTTAACTTCAAATCCCTGTTGTGTTCCATGATGAGCGATGCACTCATTTTCTTTGGTACATGCCACTCCGAACTTTTTGTTTGTCCTCAATCGTAAGGCTATGCGAAAAATCGCTCTTGCTGAATCATTCCCCATAAATTTTACTCGCACCGTTGAGCAACGAATCCAGTGCCCGCCCCCGAAGCATTAAAGCATTATTTTTTTACTGAATGTTGTTCGATATTCGGAAAAGCTTTAGTGTTCTTACCTCAAAAGTCTTCTTTGTAAGACAGAGGTGTGCTATTTTTTTAAGGGTTTGCTTGGAATGTATGCGTCAGGACTGGCGATCATTTTTGAAGGCTCTTGTAGAATCCCGGCAATCTGCTGGTGATATTTTCCACTTGTAATCATCGAGACATTTTTGAAGAAAAACTCTCTTGATTGGGAGTTGCGCATGTGTTTTTTTTTTTTTTTTTGCGTCAGGTTTTGGGCACAGTTTCAAGAGAACATACTGACGGTGGATTGCTGCTTCTAATGTTCAAAAGGAAGGTCTTAAAACTTCCTCCCCGTGGATTCTGTTCGTTGCAATGTATATAAAACGAATGGGATGTGGCGGACAGTGCAAATGATGTCTTCATTGATTTAGCGTTGATGGTTGCCCTAAATTTATTGTGAATCGTACTTTTGACCCTGCGGTTAATTGGATGTCCATTTTCTGTGCCCTGAGGGCAGAAATCAAGCCTTAAAATCCTTATTCTAGTTGCTGATATGGGATTGTTCACGGCTCAACAGCAATTCTTGAATAAGAAATTGGGGTGATCATTTGTCGTATTACGCATTTCAGACTTGCTGATGGTGGTAAATGTCCATGAAGTATGCTGTACGCTATGTTGAAGCCACATATTTGTGAGGGCGCGGATTGTGTGGGATGCTGGAAATTTCTCATTGCATAAATCGGGAGATGTTGTTGTCCCTTTTGTTTTATGGTTTTTGTATGGCCATCAATGGCTTCAATGAAAATCTTTTGTAATAAATTCCTGCATTCAATGGAAAAACTTATTGTCTTAGTTGTTATAGAAAGTGTGCGGCGGGGTGTGGGTTAATTGCAGAATGTATAATGTGCCCGTATTTTTCAGGGTTTGGTAGTAACGCTTGTTCTGGGTTCAGCGTTCATAGCTGGCGAATCCAATGTAAAGTTCGATGCTCTCTGACGATAATTTTAATTTATCTTTGTTCAATTGGGCATATTCATCGCATGGGAAAAATTTCGAGTTGTGATGGATTTTCTCCTAGGTGAAGGCGCGGTAATCAGACATCCAGGACGCTTGTTGGACCTGCCTGATGAGGAGCGCGGTAATCTTATTTGCGTGTGCTTAATGTGATCTTTTTCTGCATTTGCTTGGAGTGGTCGACTATCTGTGTAAAAATTACTTCAACTCAAGATCCGTTCCATCTAAAGTTAAATGGCGATGGTGGAAAAAAAAAATCAAAATTGTAAGCATACCTGATGAGTTGGCGCGAGTTCTCTCCTTCGAGCGACGGATATGCAGCATAGATTGTCGGAGGCAACGTTAGCCACGAAATCGCCTCCTACTCTGCGGAGCTGTCGTCCAACTTTCTGAAACTGCAGAAGAATAGTGAACCACGTTGAAGTGATGCGTCGTGGTGCGAAAATGATCGGCTGTCGCTCGGGCCACCGAAAGACGGTGAGAAAATTTTTTTCTCTTGTCAATTTCACACAGTTGACGCATTTTCGATTCTGCTGTGTACAGGATGGAACATGCTGCTTCTGTATTGCTCAGGCTCACCAACTCCGTTAAAAAGCTGGAATGTGTGCATGAACAAGTTGCGTTGGGTCCCAGAACGTTTTCGAGTAGTAGAAGACACGGGATGAAATCTGCCTGAGACTGTGCTAAGTTCGTGCGATTGGTTCATTCGTAAAAATGTTTATATGCATTACATGTTCAGCAAGATTGTTCTACAGTACATGGACTGTGATCGCACACACACAGTTGCTGAAATTCTTCGCTGTTTTATTTTTCGCCTCCTCCTTGATTCCGTTTTTACTAATGAGCATTTTTTCATTACAGATGTTTCGAAAAACACGTGTAAATTACCTTTTCGATTGTTTCATGTTTTACTTACGCCGCAACCGGGTCCGTGTTTTGGGAAGTGGAAATTGATACATCATTGTAGATTTGTGATTTCTATGAACGATGGGGATAGTTCAATGCCGCTGCAACTCTGCAAGTGTCATCAACCGCGAAGCCTACATCTACTGCTGTGCTCACGCGCGTCAGTGTTTCATCTACCTCTAAAACCTTTATTCGCTGTAGTTATTTCAAGATTAAAATGCTAGAAAAGTAGTTTTGATCGTATTGTATTACTGGTACTGCATGGATTTCGTTACAATAGCCTGTCGAACTCCGTGTGGAAATATCAAGTTTTTTTCAATTAATCCAAATCTAATCAGAAGAGCAATTTATGCAATAGTTTCGGAGTAAAATCTGAGATAACGTATGGTCCAACCTCAAGAGACGCCATTGTTCTTTCGGTGAGGTTTTGGTGGTTTAAGGTGGCTTGCAATTCATAAAAAATCATGTTATAAAATTTTAATTAACAACGTTCCGTGTGCAGTATTTGTACTGAATAAATGTCATTCAATTCTAATTACGGGGTATGGATTACTTCGACCTGAATCTATTTATTCCATTCCCATCTATTTTCATAAAAATACGAGATCCTGAGCACGAACGAAAACTACTCTAATATTGGGATGTTGGTGGTTCAACAAAGTCATAAACTGATGCTAAGGAGGGCTTTTTGTTCTGCCCCTAATGGTGGTTAGTGACTCATCAGGATTTCCGACATTATTCAACGCTGTGGAACTTTGTTTTGTTGATGTTGTTGGAAGTTAATAAGGATGGGGCTTTATAGGGGCTTCTGAATTGGGCTTGATTGTACAGTACTTCCAATTTAAACGAATATTGGAATCGGGAAAATCATTTCTTTTATAACTGAAGTCCTTAAATGAATTACAGGGAACTTGGACAGGAATAAATTGCTGTGTTTTCCCCATAATATCTTGATTTGCATCTCTTGTAAGTTTTGAAGACGAGATTCGTCGAAAGTTGAAGACAATGGAGAAAGCGGAAAGAGAAACGTTTTCGTGGTTCCTGACCCACTGATGCGTGTGGGAACACCGCAGTCGATGGTCTCGCGGTAAATGGTACACTGTATTATTACAGCTGTATATGCGCTGTATTGCGCAGTACTGTATTGTTCCGAAAAATGTCCGTGCGAAATTGTTCCATGTGTTGAACGATCATGATGATAGAATAGGTGCTTCTTCCTGAATTTTAATTCGTAGTTGTCGTCGTTTCCATCGGTGCGCAAAAGATGCTTGCTGCTAGAAGGCATTTTACTGCGACTGGAATCATAAGCGACAAGTCATACGCTGTAAAAAAAAAGGCCGGAACAGGGTTTTTGTGTTGATTCTAATTTCAATTATGTGAAAAGAAATGCTGTGGTTTCCGTTGAAAATCTTGAACCTTCGAGTAATTTTCGTGACTTGTTTAACCGCACATCCGTGCTTTCTATTCATCGTTTTCGGTGCTGTGATAAGAAAATATATTCACCGTTCCATTTGATGCGTGAGGGACGGCTCATAAGTATTGTTAATCTTTCACATTCCACCGTGGAAGATACCCAGAAGTGATGAGTAGCGGATCAAACATTTTTCGTAGGAACAATTTCTTAACCTTCGTCCACATTTTCGCCCATCATGGGAATTTATTTAGCTTAAAATACACCTTATTTTTTGTGTGCAGCAGGAACTCGGCCGTAATACTCGTGTGTTGTTAATGCTGACTACCATGTACCAATGAATTTTTTTTCGTTTCAACAATTCCACTTCAAATAAGGGTCGGGATTGCCTTGAAATATAAACCGATGCGACAGACATTGCAATTGAAAATGATAATTACGTATGAAAACAGGACGCTTGATTCAAGCTTTTTTAATGATCACCTGGTATTTTGGCTGATCTTGACTCGTTTGCTTGGACATACAAATAACTAATAAGCTCCTGATGGAGCTCAATTTTCGTTGCTGTTCTGATTGATCGGTTCGAATACATGTACATATTTTAAGTCGGTCGAGTGGGCAGTAGGTATTGAACTGCACCGAACTGACTGTGAACTGATGGTAATGCTAATTCAATGAATTCGAAAAACCCTGTTCAATTATTCAAGAAGTTACTCAATAAACAAAACTTTTGAACAGCCCTCCTATGCTCTCTTATCTCTGGAACAGTGTCCTGTTCAACAACCGTTCGATCTCTGCATATGCACATCATTCCTGCATCGTGCGAAACTTTCTTAAATAAATTTATCTTTTCCCAACTCACAGAAGTAGTGCAGAACGCAGGAGACGTAATTTTTGGTTGTACTGCTTCGATTGATTGTATGTATTCATGGGGGACAGTAGTCATGAGCTCAAGTCCAGTTCATCTGATCTGAAGTCGAATACGAAGCGAAAATCAGTTCCAGAAGTCGGAACGGAAACTCTGGAAGGAACGGAAGGAGACGCATTCATCATCAGCCATGTCGAGTGTCCTGTTACTGAGGAACTTCGTAACCAAATCCCAAAATCATCCTCTGGCAATCGTGATCTAGTAACTGCCGCTCGCGGTTTCCATCTTTCTTTTTATAGTGGATTGATTATTTCTACATTAGAACGAGCAGCATACAAGTGAGTGATATCCAGAAGTGTACTTCGATTCCCTTTTTTGTCTGGGCTAGAAATCTTGGGTGATTCTTTCAGATGGGGCATTTCAGTTGCTCGCCATCCAAAGAGAACAATATTGTGTTGTCTTGCGCTCACGCTTCTGAGTGGTTTCGGACTGCTCCGTTTCCAGTATGAAAGTGATCCCACGAAGCTGTGGATACCACAGGAGTCCAACTTCATCCGTGATACCAATTGGATGAAGCAGAAGTTCCCAGAACAGTTACGTCATAATGTCGTGATATATTCTAGTGAAAATGTGCTCTCACCGGAAGCGTTGAGAGAGGTGAGTTTTTAATATGCTGTTGATTCGCCCACTCACCCATACCATTTCAGTGCATTTGACGGTAGTTTTCGAATTTTAAATCCTTTTACAGGTGTACGAGCTTTACTCGAGCATAACGAAGATACGTGTGGGAAATTACTCTTGGGAAGATTTTTGCGTCAAGTATAAAAACATTCTAATGACGGTCGAATTTTTATAGATTAAATGGTGCTCATTCTTAGGATCCCTCGCGTGAATTCTTTGCCGGCTGCTGCTCAGCTTGGAAGTGACATAAGCCCGATGGCTTTGATCAAAGAGGAAATCCTGACAATGAAACAATATTGTAAAATGCTCAGGATTTTGCCCAAAATTTGCCTTGTCCGAAGCATTCTAGAATTCTGGAATTATGACTTGGACCGACATCTTCCGTCAAATTTCACGTGGATTGATGTTGCGAATGATTTCAAGGGTGAAGAATTTTCGCTGAGGTAAGTCCCTAACGATTTCTGCGGTAGACCATTTGAAATCCTCTTGGATTTACAGTCCTTACTACGGATTAGACACGAACTATTCAATGTATTTGGGGGGAGTCACGCGAGATGCAGAAGGGAACATAATCTCAGCAGCATCCACCATTCTTCATTTTATTAATGAAAAACCGGTCGGATACCAGGGAGAGTTCGATCACTTGGCTGCCTCACGTTTTGAACAACAAGGAGGCATCAAAGATGAGGTGTGTTGGGCAAAATTTGACCAGCAGCGAAGATATCCACAGATTTCGTTATAGGGGGACTCTGCGAATCGTTTGTGGGAGCAAGAATTCTTGGCTGTTGTTCGGAAGTTCAAATCTCGAATCGGAGCAACTGTTACTTTCAGGGCAGAAAGAAGGTGGCGTTCTGTCTTAACATTCGACAAAAAGCTCGGAGGGTTTTATTCGTCTTGCTCTCTTAGTTTTTCAGATCTAAGCAATGTGGCGATCATAAATGACGTCCCATTCGTGATGGTTAGCTGCATGCTTATGTATGCTTTCGTGTGTCTGAATCTTGGAAAATGTGACGTGATCGAAATGCGGGTAATTTGTTCACGATTCGCGCCTACAACATTGCATCATCACCGTTTCTATTCAATCCGCAGGTTTATCTGTCCATTGCTGGACTTCTTTCAATATTCATGGCCTTCTTCGTGTCACTCGGCATCTGCTCGGCCTTTGGAGTTTTATATAGCCCGGTTCACAACTTATTGGTTCTCTTGTTGCAAGGGCTGGGCGTAGACGACATGTTCGTCTTGATGAAAATGTGGAACCATCTGTCGTCTCATGGGATTGCATTTTGTGACGGGAGTGAACTTCTACCGTTGCACCGCCGTGTAGGAATTGTGATGAAGCACGCGGGAATTTCTATAACCGTCACGTCGCTGACCGATTTTGCCGCCTTCGTTATCGGGGGCTTCACGGTTAGTTGGGGGTTGAGTCTCGAATTCCAGAGTTTTCATACCGTCGAATGAAAGTGCCTTTTACCCATTTCTGTGGATGATTTCGACCGTTTCCTTAGTTATGTCATAGGTTAAACTTTGTAGACATATGTGCTGTCCAAGGTGGACTGGAGGAAATTAAACCGATTTCAGGTTCATTTTCGAACGCTGATATCATATGAAATTCAGCATCAATAGAAAAAAAAAACTTTAGTTGGAAGTCTTTTCCAAGGTGATTTTTTTAACCAATCAGAATCTGCTCTTCTCAATGTAGAAAAGTTCGTCCATTTTTTTAATGGGTCACTTGGGAATTTCTCAAGTTGTTTTGGTACTGTACTTCGTCCATACACCAGTACCGAGGTTCAAGGTTTGCGATGCGTTCGATGATTTAGATTTGGTGTCATGTACTTACAATGGGGTACGTTCCCCCGCAGGTTTTGCCATGTCTGCAGTCATTTTGCATCTACGCTGCTGTGGGAATCCTCGTCACTTATTTTTTTCAAATCACTTTCTTCTTGGCTTGTTTCGTCTTGGATCAAAAAAGAGTTGATCGAAAGCGAAATGGAATAATTCCCTGCTTTGATATTCCCCTGGAAATTACGACGACGAAGAAAAAGGAAGAACTTTGTAACAGGCTTTTTTCAAGGTTTTGTCGCAGAATACTTTTGAAAACTCCAACGAAGGTTAGCTGCGTGCTCCAGGAAAAAATCTTGACTTGACGAAATTTTTCTTTACTCCAGGTCGTCGTTATCTGTTTGGGACTTGCTTTTGTCACATTAGGAGCGTATGGCGTTTCTCAGATGCGCCAGCACTTCGAAATAGCATGGTTCTTGCCGGATGAATCGTATTTGAAGGATTTTCTGAAAGACATCAACGACTACTTTCCTGCGATCGGAAAGCGAGGTTTCATTGTCTATGGACGAATGAATCACTCGGGACTCGTGCACGATCTTAGGAATTTGGATGAGAAGTTCGGGGGACAGACTTTTGTGACGAGCGTGGACTCTTGGTCACAGTCTTTCTTGGATTGGATGGAAACTTTTTATCCTTCTGGTAAGCTGCTTTTGTTATAATTGCGTTATATCTGTGAGCAGAACCACATTTACATTCTCCGCAGAGCAAATGAATGATTTCACCTTCGCTGAACGATTCAGTCAGTTTCTCTTCATGCCTTCCGGGGCACCCTATGCACGAAATTTCGTGTTCAATGGTACACTGACGTGTGGAGAACCCGTTCCAGAGATCTTGGTGAGTAAAAAGAGAAGTTACACAATTACAAGCCTCTCTTTCCCGCCAAAAAGGCGCTGCAGAACACGTGTGCGGGTTCTACACAAGGTATTCGATTCATTGACTGAACCTGAGCAGCCATCGAGGAAGTACCGTAAATGTTATAACAGAAATGCTTGCGCAAGGGATGCACCATTATCATATCTTCGTCCTGAAACAAAAATGCTTTCTGAAAAATTCGCTGGTTTTCTTAAATATTTAACAAAAGGTATCCTTCCGAAATTTCCAATTCTTCGTTGTAGCGGCCTTATTTATTTTCCTCTTCAAAATAATGCCCAAAATCACTGTACGACCTATAATCATGTGAATACCGTTTGTTAAACTGAAAGTACAGTAGATGCATTTGTATTTGTTTTGTAGGTTAGCCGAACGGAGTATACAATGCGAGAAGTTCCCACATCAAACGCCCGAGTTGAAACAATGCTGGAATTACGTGCTATCGTAGATAATTCCGGCATTACTGCGACAAAGAGCTTTCCGTGGAGCTTCGAATTCTCTTCGTGGGAAACTGATCGCTTCATCTCAGGAGAACTAATCCGAAATATGCTTCTGGCGTCTGCCTGCGTATTTTTTGTCACTGTGCTGCTTATCGCAAATATTCACGCATCCTTCTGGGTTCTTGTTTGTGTCGCGATGACCTTGGTGAGTGCTTTTGGTCACCTCTAATTCAATTGTTCGATTTTGCAGTAACCATGATTTCTTTCATTATCAAACCGGAACATCGCATTCGCCTTTTTCCGAGTCAATAGATTTCTACCACCGGTTTGATACACTTCTGGGGGCTGACGATTGAGATTGTTTCGAGCCTGAACCTCATTTTAGCAGTTGGACTCTGTGTTGATTATGCTGCCCATATTGGTGAGTACACGAGAGTTGGTTGATTAATTTCGTCAATACAAAATGAAGCAATCCATTGGATACATGTAATGGGCGTAATGCCTACAAAGAAAATTCTGAAATTTTTCTTTCCACGATTGAAAAGCTTGCTTTCTCAGTTTGGAATAGAGAAAGACTTGAGTTTAAAGTTCACTTTTGTCAATGTTGATGCATCAGATTTACCTGCATTCATCAAAAGTTTGCTGACAGGCTAACAAAAGCTTCCAAATATCCGAATAATTGAAAACTTTCTCAGAAAATGTCTCGTAAATTATCGCCGGGCGTCTAGATTCCACTTCATAAATGTTTTCTGCTTTACGCAATTGTACTAGTTATTCTGAATACAGTATGAAGGCTTTCCTCAAGATTTTACTGAATTTTTAGCCATTTCCGAAGTCAAGAATGCAATCGAAGGAAATCGTTGGCAAATGAAGCAAGGTTTTCTCCAGTTCTCATTTTCATCTCAGATTGTGATTGGGAGGATTCTGAATCGGGAACTTGCGTGCTTTTAAAACTCAATTTCAAAGTGCTGAAAAACATGAGAAGCATTCCTTTTCAAGAACCCTTCTGTCTAGTATTTTTTCCATCAATTTAATGAACATTTCTTTGGCCACAGGACACGCCTTCATGACTTGTGATGGAACCCGGAATGAACGAGCGGAAGAGACTCTATCTAAAATTGGACCAGCAGTTCTGAGTGGTGGATTCAGCACTTTCTTATCTCTTTCCGTATTATACTTCTCTGGATCTTACGTCTTCATGGTTTTCTTCAAGGTAATGTTGAATCTCTTCTTGAATCCGATTTAATCTAATCTTTTATTTATGTAATTGGAAATGTTTGAATAGCGATGATCCGAATGACCTCTTTTTTGTTTGCCAAAGGTGTTCGTAGCGACGTGCATCTTCGGGCTTTACTATGGACTACTGTTCCTACCTGTTGTACTCAGTCTTTGTGGACCTCCTCCGTATTTCGCCGAAGTATCCTGCAATGACCGGGAAGATAAAGGACTTGGAGAAACGAAAGAATCAAAATACAATCCTGCGGAAGAAGCACATGGACATGAAGATATTTTGTGAATGTAACTCGCAGTTCCGATTCTTTCTTTTTTATTAATATTTTTGAACAAAGCGGCGTTTCAAATGTGCTGCCCAGCGATCTCGGTTTATTTTGAAGATTTCAAGCGTTTTATTTATTTGAATCGGCGGACGGTTGTCAATTGCGAAGATTTTTCAACGGTTAAGTTCCATTTCTATGCGCACTGTGGCGGTGTGGGAACATTTTAATGTAATTTTGATCGCTGTTCCTTTTGAGATGGCATATTCTAGCGTGGGAACAGATTTTCGTGTAATTCATTCAGCTTTTTTTTTCTTGGCTCTGGAGTGACGTATAGGTCGTATCATGCGTGTCAGCCTATTCCAAAGTTCGAATTCGAAATGAAGTCCGGTATTTTTCGAGGTCCTGGGATTTTATTCCGAACTGCATTAATGCTCCATGTCGTCTTGCTCCAGTGCCTTCAATGCTTTGGTCAAAAGTACAGTATTATAGTTTTCATCCTCTTCAGACTCACATTGTGTAGATGTTCTAAAATAAAATATACCATACGATGACTGCATTTGATTCATTTTTGCGCAGAACATGTAGAGGTTGGCTGGCATACCAACAAATCCGAGTATAAAAAATAATTGAAATGCATCAACTTGGAAGTTTCCTGGTCCTATTCCTGCTGTGGGCCTGATTTAAAGCAGAAATTGCAGCCACCTTGATCTAGCCTACATGGCTTGTCCTAGATAAGATGTTGTATGAACTTGCTCACATGCAGTAAACATAGAAGTTAGGAATTGAAGGATTAAGTTTAAAAATCAGGAATATTGGAAGGGAAGCGTACTCCGGACAATGCAAGGACAATTTTCAGGCATCCGTCAGCAGACTTCGAGTGATGTCTTCGAACTCTGGTTTGTTCATGGTGTCTTGAGCCAGCTTTTGCCTCTCAAGTACACATGGAAAGAGTGACTGTAACAAGATGACGCATGTGTGGTTTTAGAGTGCAATTCTTAATTGTGGGGTCGCGTCCATGCGGTGTGACCCGAGCGTAGCATCCTTTCTCGGGCACGCCGCGCAGCAACGGCAGCACAGAGACCCAGAAGCGGATAGGCACCCGGTTTGCCGCATTGCGGTAAACTGGGTCAGTAGCAAGAGATACGAATCTCCGGCAGCGGAAGCCAACACCAAAGTCCTGAAGACTTCGGGAAGAATTCATTCAGACTGGAGAATTGCCTTACGACGGTTGTGAACAATCTTATACCTAGCGTGATTATCTGTTGTGTACCTCAGCGTACTTCTTGTCCTTCTGTTGTCCTGTGTCTGCATTAAAGTGCTGCTTTCTAAGGGACTCTTCTAAAGAGGATCCGGCCGTTAAAGGCTGACTGACTGTGTCCATTCCTTTCTCTAAATCTTTGTCGTTAATCGGCCCGACAAAATTGGTGGCCAGTGGGTTTACCTCTACAAGGTCAAACCCCGGCATTTTTGCAATTTTGGGCACAGTTCCCTTCCTTTCTGAAGTGTGGAATTTACAAGTGTGAACTTGCAGCCTTGCTGCCCTTACGTTTACACCCAGCCCACCTCACCCTGTGGAAAAGCCTGTAAGTACTCACCTGTATTTTTTGTGTGAATTTTTCTCCGGCACGATGAACGGTGAGGAAGGCGCAGTCCCAGGCACACCTCCCATCTCGAGCCGTACCCGCGGTACGCACCAGCCTGCGCAAAGGCGTGGACCCCTACTGGCGGGGCCACGGCATTGCCTGTCCCCTAGCCCATCAAGCAACGGCAGCCGCAACAGCGCGTGGTCTAGGTCCTCGCATCGAACGCAACAGGCGCCTCTTTCAGGTGTTGAACGTTGATCTCAGCGTCCGGCGTCTTGCGGCGCCGCCTCCATCGTGGCCTTTAGTGGCCGTTCCTCGGCGTCAACAGCACGCCGCCCTGCAATTATTAAACATGTCCTCCGCCTTGCCAATGCGGTGGGTGCAGCAACCATATTTTGCGGACTCCCAAACTCTGAGATACGCAACAACGTTTCAAAAGCATTGTCCCTCAATTTTTTGATGCAGCCGCGCATCTTATTGATCTATCACCTGCTGAGTTCTCGCAGCCCGAAATTGCTGCCCTCACACAATTGGCAACCTAGGTGAACACACTTCTTGTGCAATCCATGGATGTCATGACCAGAGGGTGGCCTCATCTTTGCCCGACGCAGCCACGCATCCTGGGGGTTGCCTTTCCCGCGGCACCCCCGTACCTGCGCCTCCGACGCCATCGGTGGCGCACGCGGCACCTCAGCCCTCCCCCAGGGGGGCGCCGGTTCCCGTATTACCGTTGCACATGCCCAGCACATCGCGCGGAATGGGATCGGCATCATTGCATCCAGCAATGGGGCAACTTGTCCCTCTGTGCCCTATGGCGCCTGCATTATTACATCCACCAGCTCCGGCCAGCTATGGCAACTCGGAGTCTGGGCCATCCTCCATCCTGCAACCGCAGGGCAGACCGTACAAGGCATATCATCACGCCCTCGCGATGTTTGGGACGGGGCAACCCACAAACCTGTCCCACCATGACCTCGTGAAGTCATACAAAAAGCAGGCTCGTGATGCGTCATTTAATAAGTTCACTGGCCAAGTGGACTCAAATTATCCGTTTGAGAGCCTTTGGCGTGATTTTATGCCAGTCCATATCATCCCAGCCGTGCAACTCACTGACATTGAGCGGATTTGGGTACTGTTACTTCACCTCAACGGTGAAGCCAAAGAAAATGTCAGCGCATTTGCGTACCAAGATGTCAACATGGACTACCTTAGTGTCCTTCAGGTGCTCTTATCAGAGTATGGGCAAATGGATGCGGTCCGCCTCAAGCTGTACCGCGAATTTGATCGCCTTCCAGCACCCAACACCCTGCCAGAATTCTACAACTACTTTAACCGTGTCGTCCAAATCACCAAGAAACTAAGCACAATTCAGACTGACATGAATTTTGTGCACCTTCCCATGGGCCCTGTCCTGCGCGCGCATCTAGAATGTGGCAACTACCTGGAAGTACTCCAGGCCTATACCGATCGCCACGCCCAGATGCCCAAGCTGGACCCTGTCTGGGCAACTCGCCCTCATCAACAGTACAGGTTTATCCGCTCATACTTTGCGCACAAACTCAGCATGGCGGAGGCACCACCGGTTCTCGCATTTCAGGGCGCAGCTGCCTCGGCTGACGGCACTGCTGCTCCCGCAGCACCTGCCGCACCTCCCGCAGCGGCCCCACCTGCCGCAGCAGCCGCAGCCCCCACGGTTGCGGCCAATGTCAATCTTGCAAACGCAGCACCGTCGACTTCTAACAGGAATCGACGGCAACAACAAAACCTAAACAACGGCAATCAGTGGTGACCGTTTTGGCAAGGGCAATTGCGTTCCCGCAGCCCCCAAGTGGCGGCAGCGCGGGCGCTCCTCGGACCTACCACGCAGTTGCTCCCCAAACCGGCAGAATGACAACCGCGGACAACTGCGCCGCAACAATAACGACTCCCGTCGCGACTGGGACAACAATTCCCGGGACAATTGCCAGGACCAGCAGGACCATTTCAAGTGTCCCTTTTGCGCCGCAAACCACTCTGCGGCCCAGTGTCTCCTGTCCATCTGAGACAAACTGCACGCCATTCACCAGCATCGGCTCTGCAGTAATTGCCTCTGGCAAGACCACTACGGCAACAACTGTCCGTTGCCCAACAGATGTTGGCACTGCCAGCAGCCGCATCACAGGACGACGTGCAACCGCAACCGTCGATGGAATCAGCAGCCCGCCCAGCAAGGAGGGCTGGCTGCCATAGCCGCCCCAGCTGTCCAACAGGCAGCGCCAGTGG
>CAJPEX010001384.1:49010-59322 GCA_905338405.1 Notodromas monacha | reverse complement strand
CGGAATTGATGTTTTGAATGCTTGGAGCTGGTGCTTTTCTTTCTCATTTATTTTATTCTGGGGTGTGTTTTATGTGTGGAAATGATGGTTCTGAGTGTGTGTGTGTGTGTGTGGAGCTGAAGATTGAGGCAGCGAGAGTTGAATATTGGGGGTGAAAAAATCACATGCATTGGATCACGAATGGGTGTGAAAGAGGGTTTTCTAACGAGCTTAATGTCTTCCTGGGTTCGCATTTCTTTCGTGAACCCCTGAAATAGAAATGGAGACTGGATTGTTCTACGCTAATTATAGTGATCATGGGTTTTTCTTTTGGTTACCGTTAATATATATATTTTTTAAAGGTTTCAGATGGCTCTTTTATTTCCGGTGTTGATAATATCTTGGCAATGTATGAGACGTAGATTTTAAAAGTAACGATGGGGAGTCATTCAAAAGAAGTACGGTATAGTAATGTGTTGAAGTCGACATTATTGTTGTTGTTTTTTTTAAAATACGAATACCCGCTGTTAATTGAATCCCTAACCCAGTTTCAACGGTATGAAACTGGTCTCGTTTTTTTTTGTCTCGAGAAAACATGATGGTATTACCCTTAGAATTTTTCTTGGTTTTAATTTTCAATTATCCTCTGAGTGTTGTACTGAGAATATCTTGCCGTTTTATGTGTGTACCTCACATTTTAACTGTTAGTCTTAAGTAACTTTTTTTACTCGCACTAAATTTCTTCTAAAAGAACAGTAAAAATCCGTTTATGGTCGGCAATTAACTTAGGGACTGGGTTAAAACTACCCTAAGAAAGTACAGCGTGTCACCGCATAACGAAACTAACCCTTTCCTGTATGCGTTTGGTTGCGTGAAACTTTTTTTTTTCCTCAAGCTTACATGTAGAATGATTCAATTGATTCCATCTACTCGCCAATATACCTTAAAAAGGAAAAAGATTTCAGTGTATTTTGGCGGAAAATTTTGATTTCAATATTGTTCAGAATTCAACTGAAGTAATCCTGACAACTCTTGAACATGACTCTCTTCATTCCTCGATTTGTAAAAACGGTTAAGATGTGAAAATATGCTTTTCTTTTCGCTTTCTTCCTGATGAAAAATGAAAAATTCTCAAGTTTCTGTTCACGTTGAAATTTGCACATGTTTTGGGCCAAAAGATTCCGTTTCGGAATGTGAGTCATGTTTTCCGCGCGAAATTTTCGTTGTATGCAATAAGGAACCTGCAGATGCAAAAATTGTCTTGATTTTTTTTTTTTAAGTGGATGAAATATGATGGCTTCTGGCTACGACGTAGAAATTTTGTAGTGAAAAGAAACAATTTTGTCATATTGTATTTAAAATGGTAGTGAAAGTTATTTTCCGTGTTGAGTGTNTTTATGTGTGGAAATGATGGTTCTGAGTGTGTGTGTGTGTGTGTGGAGCTGAAGATTGAGGCAGCGAGAGTTGAATATTGGGGGTGAAAAAATCACATGCATTGGATCACGAATGGGTGTGAAAGAGGGTTTTCTAACGAGCTTAATGTCTTCCTGGGTTCGCATTTCTTTCGTGAACCCCTGAAATAGAAATGGAGACTGGATTGTTCTACGCTAATTATAGTGATCATGGGTTTTTCTTTTGGTTACCGTTAATATATATATTTTTTAAAGGTTTCAGATGGCTCTTTTATTTCCGGTGTTGATAATATCTTGGCAATGTATGAGACGTAGATTTTAAAAGTAACGATGGGGAGTCATTCAAAAGAAGTACGGTATAGTAATGTGTTGAAGTCGACATTATTGTTGTTGTTTTTTTTAAAATACGAATACCCGCTGTTAATTGAATCCCTAACCCAGTTTCAACGGTATGAAACTGGTCTCGTTTTTTTTTGTCTCGAGAAAACATGATGGTATTACCCTTAGAATTTTTCTTGGTTTTAATTTTCAATTATCCTCTGAGTGTTGTACTGAGAATATCTTGCCGTTTTATGTGACATGGAGTGTAAAATTGACAATCAGAATTCATTGAAAAAAATGAGCGTGATTTAAAGAAGATTTTCTTGTCATTTTTAGGCAAATACCAGCCGTTAATTGAATCCCTGACCCAATTTTGATGGGATGGAAAATACAGCGTGTCACAGCATAACGAAACTAACCCTTTCCCGTAAGTGTTTCGTTGTGTGAAACTCTTTTTTGCCCCTCAAGGTTACATGTTGAATGATTCAATTGATTCCAGCTACTAGCCACAATACCATAAAAATAATAAAAATTTCAGTGTATTTCGGCAGAAAATGTTGATTTCAATATTGTTCAGAATTCAGCTGAAGTAATCCTGACAACTCTTGAACATAACTCTCTTCATTCCTCGATTTGTAAAAACGGTTAAGATGTGAAAATATGCTTTTCTTTTCGCTTTCTTCCTGATTAAAAATGACAAATTCTCAAGTTTCAGTTCATGTAGAAATTTGCACATGTTTTGGGCCAAAAGATTCCGTTTCGGAATGTGAGTCATGTTTTCCGCGCGAAATTTTCGTTGTATGCAATAAGGAACCTGCAGATGCAAAAATTGTCTTGAAAAAAAAAAAATTCACCTACTTTATACTACCGAAGACCGATGCTGCATCTTTAAAACATCACTTTTCTTTGTTAAAACAGTATAACATAAATTTTACCATCACTTTCAATAAAAGGCACAACTCACAGTTGTCCGAATCAGGGTCTCGAGATCTTGACACTCTTCGCACGCGCTGGAAAAGAGAGAGAAAAGAAAAAAAAAATCGGCCGAGTCATTGCTTTTGACTGTGTATATATCCACGCATACTTTGACGTCACTTGGCGTCATGTCAATGCGGACACGAATGAGTTTTGATTGAATCGCTTCAACCTTCGTCTCGTTTGAACCGAGTCCTTGTAGCCAGCCAGCAAAAGAGAACCACACCCAGACGAGAAATTTGTGTCCCAAGGGGTGGCTTCGAGAATAACCCTCATCCTGTCGAGATCACAGCCCCAAAAGCGAATGATAAAAAGGAAACCCCTAATCGCTTATCGTCCACCCTGATAATGCGAAATTAATAAAAAAAAATACGCATTTATCTATATATATATATATATATATATTTAATGCACTGCACATACTCAACATCGCCTTGGGGTGTCACTTGGAAGCAAGGCTTCCCACGGCGTTGTTCCTTCTCTTCCCCTATACAACAACTGCAACAACTTGTGAAGTCATCAGCGTGAAAGAAAAAAATAGGTGACGAACAATGACGAGGTTCCTTGCATTCACTTAATGACAGCGAGGTGCGGTTTCGTAACGGGGAGCAAAATGTTTTCCCGTCGACAATGTCACGATTTTAAAATTGGAAAAAGGACGAAACAGAAAAGAAAGAAAAAAAAATACGCGACCTCAGTGGCAAAATATTGTCACGAAGACGCTCGCGGAATGAGGTCATTTATTGAGAAGGCGGGACTGAAAAGTTGAGGGAGTCAAACAATCGCACCGGTAAAAAAATAAAGAACAGGTTCTCAAGGGTATGTCAGACGAATTCGCGATTAAACTGCGTACAGGTAATATTGCTATGCATATTTTATATTATATTTTCAAGAATTAATTCAGCACGCGTCCCGAAAAATACAGCGGGTGCAAATTTAATTGCGTTTTTCATGTCTTTTGGCGAACGAGCACTAATAAACTAAAGTAAAGTGATTTTTCTAAGTAAAACAATTTAATGCAATAATACAAGCTGTAAATAAACTCGTTATTAAGAGTTCTTTACAAAAATCATGGAAACTGTATTTTTGAAGCGCTACCCGCGAAATTCGACGCAGAAGAAAAACAGCCGTGCGAAAAACGCTTTAAAAAAAGTTTTTTACCGACTGAAAATGTTAATTTTTGTTGTGCGTTAGTTGACTTGAGACAATTTTACGAACCTGGTATCTTGACAACTAAAACTATAAAAAAGGAAATACTTCATCGCATTTTACTGTACAGTACCTGGATAAAAGTTCCCAATTTTTTAGTACTGTATTCGTATATTTTTTTACTTGAATTAATTTTTCTGTTATGACTGTTTCTTCTTTTCTCGGCAAAATTGTGTGTGCTGTTACTGTTTCAAGGATTAAACGGATTGTCTTTTTTTCGAAAATTTTTGATTTTTTTTGTGCCATCAATTTAAAACATCTTTTTCGGCTTTACGCTGAATAACTTCTGTAGAACAAGCTATGGTTTGCAAGTTTGCGCTAAGAGTCTAATAGCCACCCTCATCGGAAAATAAAGTCGTACCACTGGGACTAGAAAACCCGGCTTTATTAACAGTCTTTTCGTCAGGGGAAGTCTCTTGAGAAAAGATTCGTCTCGAGGGAGGAAAAACGCCCTTGACCTAAACTTTTCCGCACGATTGAGAAAAGTGAAAGGGGAAAAAAATCGACTCCTGAAGTTTGTTTTTCCCTTCGAAGCGCGACTGTGAACTGATTGAGCCTCCTTTGTTCACTATATACTTTCAAAAGACTATATATGCAAGAAGAAATGAAATAAAAATAACCTTATTTGGGTCGCGATTTTCATGGGGTCAAAGATTTCGGGCCCATAACTAGTCGAATTCGCTCCAGTTTCCCTCTGCTTCCGAGAATTTCAGCATTCTGGAAATATTATCATGATTTTGTTTTTCATTACACGCAGAAGTTCCGAGTGGAATACCTGTAGATCAGTGGATGAATAAACATCAGTTGTGCAGTTTTATTTTGTGGAATGTATTTTACTTCTATTTTTGTTATTCANATTATCATGATTTTGTTTTTCATTACACGCAGAAGTTCCGAGTGGAATACCTGTAGATCAGTGGATGAATAAACATCAGTTGTGCAGTTTTATTTTGTGGAATGTATTTTACTTCTATTTTTGTTATTCAAATGCAGCTATTTTCTCTGTTTCCCATTCTGAAGTTATTTGAATGGCTTTGAATGGATTTGGGTTGGGTGGGGAGGGGGTTTGGATGTGGGAATGTTGGTTGAACCTTGTGAATGCTGAAAAGCGGAAAATGAAGCTTTCTGTTCATTCATTCATTCACTCAGTGTTCCCCAACCCATGGTTTGTGGGAGGTTTTCTGCATAATACATTTTCTTAAAAGTAGCAATGAAATTCTGTTATCATTTTCTGAAACTTTGGAAAGACAGTGGGCAGTTGAAATCATTTGATGAAAAAAGGAAAAAATTTGGCTTTTCTCCTAATAACACTTCAAACACATTTTTAACAGCTGGAATACATTATTTTAATTTTTCATTCTGAGAAAAAACCTCTTTTCAAGCCCACCTTTTGAAGTTTTTGATTACATTAAGCTATAGCTGCTTTAGATGCGCTTAACTTAGTTTTTTCAAGAAGCAGAAAATTTTATATACCTGCCATAATCATTCTGAGAAAAAACCTCTTTTCAAGCCCACCTTTTGAAGTTTTTGATTACATTAAGCTATAGCTGCTTTAGATGCCCTTAACTTAGTTTTTTCAAGAAGCAGAAAATTTTATATACCTGCCATAAACTCCATCATGCAAAATGTTTTCAAGTCCGTGACAATTTTATGAAACTTTGCTGGTCCGCAGATTCTTCTTTTGGGAATTTGCCGGTCCGCGGACCCAAAAACGTTGGGGAACAGTGCCGCACAAAATGTGGAAGAAAGTATCTTTGCCACGTGTGATATTTTTGAAGCATAATGCTAGTAATTTCCAGTATTTCTGAAGAATACAGCGTGCAAGTTTAAAAAAAAAAATATTTTTGCTTCTGATCATAATAAAATACTGTCCTTCAATTGGTCTAAAATCTCAACAAATAAATAACAGAAGATGTACTTTTGAAGCAGTGCCCGAGATATTCAACACAAAAGAAGAGCAGCAATTCACAAAAAAAAGAACAACCAAGAAACACAGTTGTACAATGTTACACAATTGTAAATACAGTAGCTCTGTTGGTCCAATTTCCTCCGAACTGAAATTTAACATTTCACGCTATTTCATGAGAAATTACTGCAGAACATACTCTTATACAGGTTGACTGTCTTTACAACAAAAAATAGGGGACCAAAGAAAATTTATCGTTTAGAGAAAATTTAATAGCAGAGAACCTCTATAATGTTTATGAATATGGATCCATGTCGATCAAAAAAATCGTTGCACAAAAACAATCGTTAAAGAGAGAATATTCCTGTATAAACATATTTTATATACATAGTCCGGAGATTGTTTCGCCACTTTTATCGAATTTCTCAAACGAATCTATTTTCAGAGGGTGTTTAAAGAATTTTATTTCCCATGGCGTCCTTACATCTGAGAAACATTTTAAAATAAGCAAGTGCCAGCCGGAAAAGGATTGGTGAAGAGTACTAAATTCCTTTCTACTTACGCGTAATAAAATCCTTGAAACAAAGCGACGATTGTCGTCTTGCTGAATCGAAAGAAAACGACATTAAGAAACTAAAAAAAAAAAAAGAGAACCCGAACCCATCAATGAGACATTCATTGATTCTGTCCATCGAAATTATTCGCTCGTCGGCGCCCGTTTAACTCGCACGAACGGAAAGAAAGAAGGGAACTCGAAAAGAGAGGTTTTTTCCACAAAAAAAAACGATGGAAAAAATTGGGTGAGATGGACGAGAAAAGTAGCGGAAACAAAAAAAAGGAAATAGACTGAAGAAGGGGGGGGGGGGGCTGTATATAGGATTGACAGCGAAAGGGGTTTCAGGGAAAGTTGGGGCCAGAGGGAATCGTGCTGCTGTTGGCAGGCGGAATTCAATTTTTTTTTTTTTTTAACTCGGGGTTCGGGGATCCGTAACTCAGCTGACAGCTCGTAAATCAAATGCGCCCGAATTTCAAATCAGTCGAGACGAACGTTTTTTTTCTTCTCATTTTTTATTTCTTACGTTTTCAAAAATTAAAAGTCAAAATGTTCCTTGTGAAGGAAATCCTGTCTCCCTGTTTGATTCTCTAACTTCACAAAAGTGGACGTGTAACGTTTCAGAGTCCGCGAGGAAACTAATTGAAATTTGAAGCCTATATATTTAAGATGCGAAGTCGAAGGTCTTTTTCATCGATGGACTTTCGATTCAAAGTCTCGCGGTTTTTTTTTCATCTATATTTGAACGCTGTGTATATAACAGTACGTTCTTCTCTAAAGAAAAACAATCATGTAGGTAACTTTTTTTATGGATGGATTTGTTTTCGAAAAAAAAAACGTCATGGTGCTGCCCTGTATATGCAAGTGCCTCGATTTGTTGTCCCTTTTAAATTTTATGTTTTCCTGACGTTCGTCGGTCTCAAGTTTTTGAATTTTATTTCCATTTTAAATCAGCAAAACTAGTTGTTGCGCTGTAATGAGCTGCATTTTTGGAGAATGAGAAAGTTGCCAATCAACTCACTGCCAATTTCAGAGGGACCCTCCTTTGACAGCTCAACAGATGGCCAGATGGTTTTGCCATTTATCTTTCAGCGCGCCAATCCACATTGGCACACCTTTCAGAAATATAATCCCCAAGTCTCAAACTTTGGGAAGAGCCAATAAATTGTGTCGAAAAACACAATGCAGAAATTGGCTTTGTAAAATAATTCTTCACAAAACTCTCCATTTTGTTGCATCCAATGTTCACTGCCAAAGACCTTTAAATTAGGAATGCTGAATCCCTGAAAAAATGTTTTTTAAATTAATTGGAAAAGTTATAATTTTGAAGCTTTCAAAGTTTTGTTAATCAACCATTCAGAACTTGCTCCATCCTGAAAAGAGTGATAGGATGTAAAATGCAAACATTGTTACTGGTTACTTGTAATCAAACAATTCTTCGCTTTTTACAGAGAATTTGTGAAGAGTTCATGAAAATTTGTCATTTTTGAGGAGCGTTAATTTCTTTGGTTTTGTGGAGTGAGTTCAATATAATTTTTGATGGGAATTTTGAATAACTCTGGTGTTCTTTTATTTCTTTACTTCGGTCGCTATTCCACTTCTTAATGCGCTGGTGGGGAAACATATAATTTCCTGTAGTATAATGTAGATGAAAGCACAGCAAGCATTTTCAGGCCATAAAAAGCGTTCTNGTGTTCTTTTATTTCTTTACTTCGGTCGCTATTCCACTTCTTAATGCGCTGGTGGGGAAACATATAATTTCCTGTAGTATAATGTAGATGAAAGCACAGCAAGCATTTTCAGGCCATAAAAAGCGTTCTTCTTGTTTCCAGTCTCGTAACATCCCGGCAAAAAAAATATTATGATGAAAAACAAAAATAAAGTCTAACCCCGAAAGAACTTTCGCTGCATTATCGTGGCGCAAGCTCGGAAGGAAAATGACAGAACGAAAGCAGCGATAAATTTTCCACGCTGCCGCCATTTTCATCAAGAATTGCACACTCTCTTGAATTCGGAGATTTATTTCTGGTAGCCACGAAAATTGCGGGGGACTTCATTGCCGTTTTGAAAACAACGAGGCAATTTGCAGTTCGATCCGGTCGCGACTTTTCATCTCGTGCAAAAAAAAAAAAAAAAACGGACCGATCGCTCGCAGATAATATCGAGTGAAAACCTGGTGAATTTTCTCGAGTGTCTTTCATTTTTTTTTACTGTTTCAAAATTTTAGACTATCGAGGAGACAGTTGACAAATGAGACTCGGTCGCGGTTTTCAACCGAGACCCAGGTCGAGGAAATGATTCCTCGCATTTTGATATGTAGAGCACCGTCGTGAGTGAGCCGGAATGAAACTCTAAAAGTGACTTTCTTAATAGTTTTTATTTTCTCATTATTTTTTGCTTCACATACACACACTTTCACACTTTTGCCTTTGCAAAGATAATTTGTCACCGGGGAAAATTTTCAAAGGGAGAGTAGACGCGGAATTTTTTACGATTCTCAAAAATGATTTCTGAATAGTTCCCTCTGGTCAAAATGGACTACAATACTTTTAATGAAGGGAAGTTTTTGAAGACATTTCTGCAAAAGCTTCGAACTCATTGTTTTGATCGCGAGATACTTATCGCTTTATAAATGCCACTGTTATTCTGCTTCCTTCCTTTAGTGCCGTTTGATGGATGGAAATGGCGACAATTTTGGCGAAGTTGCAGGTTGCATAAGCAAGAAATGGTAGATATTTGCGATTTCACCCCGGAATTGTTCGAAACTCAGGCTTACCTGCCGTTTTTGCGTGTCTATGAATAATTTTGCATGCAATTCGTTGAAAGTCGGCAAAATAGAAAAAAAAATTGAGAAGTCTCCTTCTGACGATGTCAGACAAAATTCTGATCTGTTTAATTGTGTCACAATGAAAAAATATATTATACTGACGATGTTCGTGCTAAAAAGCGTGATGCTAATTAGTAATGCTGAATGTGAAGGTTGTTCAAATGCGGCAACTCCGTGAATTGGCCAGTGAGGGCTGCCAAAGGAATGAAAATTATATCAGGCGAAGTGATGAGGTCCTGTTTTTATTCATCATGAAGAGTTTTGTAAGCGGTCATCGATTATGTCTTTACCAAGACTGGTTCGTCTTGTTCAATTCTCTAATTTCTGAAGACAAATATTATTTTTTCCTAGAAGAAGAATAATTACGGTATTGAAAACTGGAGGAACACTTGGTTCGTCTGCATCCTGTGATGATATACTGTTGAATGAAAAAAAAATTTAGATTTTTTTGCGGAAAGAAAAACACTGCCGTGGTTGTTGGGGTATTGTTTTTTTTTTTTTATTACTAGAGTCTGGTCCAGTTTTATCTCTTTTTTTTTCCTGTCTCATTTATCGCCAGCTGCCTTTGCGATTATCCCTCTCGAAGTTTCTTGAGTTGAGAGCTGGGCTGGAAATCATTGGAGTTGAGCAGACGCGTTGAGACTACTTGACGGATTAGCCCGCTCTGATTACCGCAAATGGGAGGAAACCTGCCGACCGGCAATTGCCGTCCCCGCAATGAGACCGAATTACGGATCCCGATTTTATTCTTTTTTATTTTTTATTATTTTTACAATCGAACCCTTTTTGAGTCGAACTTGATTCAACTTGAATGAGGGACCAGGAAAAGAAAGAAAGAAATTGAATTAAAGAGGTTTTGGAGATGAGGAAGCAAGCATTTTTGGATGGGAGAGAGAAAGGCAAATTACAGAAAATTGGAATTGGTGATATTCTGGGTCTTCAATGGCTTCTTGAAGGAGTTGACATGATGCTGAAATTACTGGAAAAGGGTTCGTTTTCCCATTTTCGTCTTTCACTTCCTTTCGAAGCGCATCATTTCTATTGCTTTTCTATTTCAAGTGTCAATAATATAATAACGAAATGGCGTTTCGGAGGGGGGAGGGGAATCTTTGAGCTAAGCAAGTTTTTTT
>CAJPEX010001384.1:0-43974 GCA_905338405.1 Notodromas monacha | reverse complement strand
CCCCCACCCTCTCTCTCTCTCTCTCTCTCTCTCTCTCTCTCTCTCTCTCTCTCTCTCTCTCTCTCTCTCTCTCTCTCTCTCTCTCTCTCTCTCTCTCTCTGTCTGTCTGTCTGTCTCTCTCTCTCTCTCTCTCTCTCTCTCTCTCTCTCTCAAAATATCTCTCCCTCTCTCTCTCCACGTATATCTCCTTTTCAATGTAATACAGTAAAACGTCATTACAACAAAGTCATTTGGACCAGTAAAATATAGCTTCGTTTTAAATAAAAATTTCTTATAAGATAACTCAAATGACAATGCAACTTTTAGGCAAAGCAATCTAAAAAACGCACTTGTTTTAACTGATTATATGTTGTAACATGATTTGTTGTAACAAGATTTGCTGTAACAAGATTTGTTGTAACAAGATTTGTTCTAAAAAGATTTGTTGTAACAAGATTTGTTGTAACAAGATTCTAATGTACAGTACTGTATGAATATGCACAGGTGGACTCTGCAACAAAATTCAATGGGCCAAAAAAATTATTGTAGAGAGAATTCTGTGCATCAATAACACCATATAATGCACCAAGGAAACCCTATGGGACCACAAAAGATTCGTTCTACAAAGAACATTGCTGTAGAAGATTGTTGTAAAGAGAGTCCATGTGTGTATATGCTTATGCTTATATAGTTTAATTTTCTTCATAAAACCAAGAGGGCAACAATGAAAATTGAAGATAGGGTGATTTTGAGTTNAGATTTGTTGTAACAAGATTTGTTGTAACAAGATTTGTTGTAACAAGATTTGTTGTAACAAGATTTGTTGTAACAAGATTTGTTGTAACAAGATTTGTTGTAACAAGATTTGTTGTAACAAGATTTGTTGTAACAAGATTTGTTGTAACAAGATTTGTTGTAATGAGAATTGTTGTAACAAGATTCATTGTAATGAGATTCTAATGTACAGTACATATGCACAGGTGGACTCTCTCTCTGCAACAAAATTCAATGGGCCAAAAAAATTATTGTAGAGAGAATTCTGTGCATCAATAACACCATATAACGCACCAAGGAAACCCTATGGGACCACAAAAGATTCGTTCTACAAAGAACATTGCTGTAGAAGATTGTTGTAAAGAGAGTCCATGTGTGTATATGCTTATGCTTATATAGTTTAATTTTCTTCATAAAACCAAGAGGGCAACAATGAAAATTGAAGATAGGGTGATTTTGAGTTTAGAAAAACAAGCATTTATGTTCAGGGAATGAAGGAAGAATTGCAGGAAATTTTAATTTGTGATATCCTATAGGCATTAAATAGCTTCTTGAATGAGTTGACAGAATGCTGAACTTGGAGGCAATGGTTTCCTTTGCCCAGGTAGTCTTTTATTTTCTTTGAAAACACATCCTGACATTTTTATTGTTTTTC
Organism: Notodromas monacha; assembly: GCA_905338405.1. Classification (NCBI taxonomy): domain Eukaryota; kingdom Metazoa; phylum Arthropoda; class Ostracoda; order Podocopida; family Cyprididae; genus Notodromas; species Notodromas monacha. The sequence goes on along the minus strand of CAJPEX010001384.1, from coordinate 42,566 downwards.
TCTTTCCTGTGTCAATGAAATAATTACCAAGAACTTCAAAATATTCAAGTTGTAGAGGTTAGAGCTTTGATGAGGAAAGCCTTTGATTCAGTGAAATTTGTAATGGTTTGTTACTAATGGAATTCAGAGAGGGACTTGAAGAAAGTTGATGTACAGTACAGTACATAGCTATTTGCCCAGCTGCATGTTTAAAAAATACTCAACATTCAAATGATGGGTTGTCATCCGTGGGAAATTATGCCCGCCAAAAATTTGAAGAAAAAGAGAAAAAAAAAAAAAATAGAGACCACATTGAAATGTGGACCGGAAATTCCTAGTTTTCATGATAATGTAACCGTCAAAAAAATTCAATAAATCAGGGCAAATCACCGGGCAGAAAAAATTCAAGCCCAGAATCAAAGCTGAAAATTTGGAAGCTTGAGCTTATTGCGATTTTTTTCTCCTTGCCAAACATAAATTTTTCTGTGAAAATACTTGGGGTGATCCCCCCCCAAAAAAAAAACCCAGCTGGTGGAAAAAATGTGCATCACTCCAAGAACTTCGAATATCATAAACTTCTTCCGCTTCCCAACGACTTTATTCAAAATTCAATCTCGCAGCAGCATGAAATTCTTCTCTTATTTATTCCAAATTAAAGCAACGGGGGTCAACAAATTGTAAAAAAAAAAAATGAAGTTCTTCGTCTCCCGGAAATTGTTCGTAAGACACGGTCCAATGAGTCGGTCTCAGACTTTTTCACGATCAAACATGAAGTTACTTTCTAAAGAGGGGCGAAGAAGAGGAGGAGAAGAACTGAAAGAATTCCGCGATGAGAAGAACATTATATCCTCCGTCGAGAAGCGAATGAAATAACGCGGGAAACAAAGCAATTACGCCAACGACAGCCACGAGGTCGAAAGTTCATTTCAAAGGAAAGTTGATATTTTCCGGCGCGTATGAAAAAAAAATGGGATTCTTGTGTCCGAATATTGGTTTAAATTTAGTAAAATAATTGCGGTCCCATGCAGAAGCAAAAAGAGTGAGGCTAGTAATAATCTGGTCTCATTTTCTTGCGCGTGCAGATGTTGTACACCCCGTATTTCGTCCTCTCTTCACCTGTTTCATTTTTACATTTTAAAATTCTCTTTTCGGCGACACACAAAGGCTGATGCGTGCTGAAATAATTTGCATCTGACATCAGGCGATGAATAATTTCAGACGATGAACTGGTACTTTTCGTGTTGAAGCGAAATACAGGATAGAGAAAAGGAATGACGCAGGGTCAAACTTTCACGTCGCAATTTCGCTGCTGCTGAGGTGATGTGGGCTCATTGTCAAGTTCCCGACTGATGAGAAGAACAGGTTGAACCACGAAGGAAAGAAATTTCTTATTGACCTGACAAATCTGTGGTAAAAAAAAAAAACGCTAAAATAATTTAAAAAGACGTCAGGCTATATTTTCAGGCGTGTTTTTTTTTAGTTGATTAGCATGAATAATTGATTGGGCAACGAGTTTTTGTTTTAATATGGTTACGGACATTTTAAACTTCGTACTGTAAAGCCAATATAAATTTTAAATAATTTTTTCACTTCATTTTAAAAATGCTGGAGAATTCTCTTAGTTCTGAAGAAGTATTTTTCGGTTTAGAATAAATTGAAAAGTTTGACTTAGCTTCGATACTATATTCTTGGTTTTCCTGGAATTGAGTCAAGAACGTTTTTCTTTCGAAGTAATTAATTGATGACAAAGAAAATTCTGGATAAATCGAACAGATCAGGTATAGTATATGAAACTATTTAAGACGTAAGACATTCTGTGAAAACCTGATCATGTTTGCTTATATTTGGATGCCTTTCAATTCAATTCGGAAACATGCAGTTTTTTTTCAGCAACAAAATCTGACGTAATATGAAGTACAGTATTTCTTTTTCAATTTGAAATGCGAGGTTCAATTTTCAGATGCCCTGTGTGAGTTTTCTGAATTATATACTGTGTAAAGCGCTGTTTAAAAATGAGGAAGAATGTTAGAAAGTGTGAGTCCTGTTTGTAAATTATTATCTGTGTTTTCCTAAAAATGAACTGAAAATCAACGTTAAATTTTAATTTAATTGTGAATAATGGCGGAGTTTCAACCATAACGTGTCTTTGTGTTTTGATAAAAATCGCTCTTTTTCTTGCGTTGTTTCGAAAAATTTTAACTTTTTAGTAAAGTAGAGGATACCCGAGGGAAAATTAAGTTAAACTCATAGGTATATAGACATTAAATTTAATTTGCGATAAATTGATAACTTTATGTGTTACTCGTATTTATCTTTGAGCATTCCAAAGTTATTTTGACTTCGCCAAAAAAATCGTGACTCATTTTCGATCCCCTTCACAAAATTCATTTAAAAAAACGAAATGTGAAGTAGTTTATGGTATAGTTGAGGACTTCCGACAACGGTCCCTTGTCTGCCTCGACTTGATTTAACTCGAAGTCATGTAAATGGGAAGGATTGCGATAGACTGTTGAAAAGACATCTCTTGAATACATGATGAAACTTGACAAACGAATAAAAAATAGAAAAGAAAGAGTGTAGCGACGAAGAACGGATAGACGGGGCTATATTCTGTATATACATGAAGGGAAAACCGAAAAGAAGCAACCTAATGACGGGTCACCGGATGTTGCTGCAATAAAAGGTCAGCTTCATTCGACTCCTTCGCCTAAGGGGGGGAAGTCAAAAGGGAAATTATCCTCATGGCTGCGAATCTTCTTCCCTATACATGCTGTATATATATACAATATATATAGTATATATGTGGGTCTTCTCTTCACCTTTATATATGTACAAGAGATTTACTCGTCACTTGCGTCTCGCTTTCGCTTTTCCACCCTTTCTTCGTCCATCTTTTTTTCAAATAATTTTTTTTTCTTGTTCGGCTCCGGCGTTTTATTTCACACCGGTTGATGAAATCGGTCGAGCAATGTAAGGTTCTCCCCCCCCCCCCGTTTTTTGCCGAGGTTGGCTTTTGAAAATCCCGAGCCGTGTTTTTCGCACGGCTCTGTGACCTGAGCTGAACTTGCTCTTTTTTATTTTTCCTTCGCTGTGCCAGTCCTCCCCCCCTTTTTTTTGTTTCTTGTTGGTCCTTCCACTTCTTTCCAAGTTTCGCGAAAATTTTCCAACGTTTTGAAAAACCGGTGTTTCATATGAGGGCACTTTCAATCAAAAGAAAATTCTATAGGTTGAATTCCGTTATATAAAGGATAACCGTTGTTGATTTGAAAAAAGTTCACAATTTAGTGAAATTTTTAATGATTTTTGTGAATTTTTCCTGGTGCTCGAGGGAGTGAGAAAATTGAATCTTTTGCCGGAAAAACTACTTCAATGAACTTCTGCTGCTGGATATATGTTACAGTATAAAGTATAGAAATGTGTTGTAACTTGTTCGTTTATGCAGATATGTACTGTATTTGAAAACAACGAGGTTTCAAGGAATAAATTCCTCATTCTAGGAAGAAATTGTCTTGACTTGATGAGAGAAGTTCGATGCTGTATAACAAAATTTTATTCATGTCAAAATTTTGGACCATTAACTGTTGTGACGAGACTTGACCTGTTTTCGGTTGTTTTTCATCACTTCATCTTCAGATATGGTTCGAGAGAGTAAAAATAATTATACCCCAAAGTCTAGCATTCAAAATAAACTGGAATAAAGACATTAATCCTATTGGTTGCAGTGAGTGCAATACATTTTTTCCTGTTTTTTTTTCACTCACAGTAAAGGAAAAACAAGGAAAATGAAACTGATTTTTGTTAACTTCCAGAATATTCATTTCTTTGTTCTTTGTGCATGTCATTTCACCGTATTTTTCTCTGATTACTTTCGGAAGGAAAACCAAATATAAATTGATCTCAAGGTCACGTTTTTCCGAGGACCAAAAAATGAATGAACTTCGCAGGTTTTGTGGGGAACAATGCGCTATATATTTTTTTTATTGAAGAATGTCTCACTTTTCCTAGACTTGATTTTGGCACTTTTCACCATCAGAGACCTTGAATCAAACCGGTCAAACTGAAATGTTCCAACTTGAAATAATCTAAAACGAGACTAGCCTAAATTTTTGTTTTCGAAAGAAACCAAATTATTCTAATTTTTCGTGATTATTCGTGAGACTTGCTCATCTGAAATTTCCGCTTTTACGACTGCGATTTCGGTTTTTCTTTCAAAAATGTTGAAAAATTTCTCCGATTCCTTCTGTAATCGAGACAAAGTAATTTTCTCTTGGAATCTCGAGACGAGTGGCAAACGAACGAACGTCCTTCGCAATTTCCGAGGCACTTTATAGACGTGTACGGGATGCATTCTTCAGCGTCATTCCTCGAGACAAAGGTTACATTAAGTCCACTCCTCTCTCTCCCCCCCACAGTCGTGCATAAATCTTTCAAACGATTTAGTGAATCATGGGGAAACCGACAGCCATAAAATGAATACCCTGCTCTTCAGCGAGTTGCTCAACTCCGGCGGTGAATAAGCAACATTGCGACACGATGGGAACTCAATTCATCGGCTTGGTAAACGTTCCTGGACGATAGAAAAAAAAAACAAACAAACAAATTTAGGTAAAAATTAAATACAATTTTGAAGTGATTCGGAAGATTACCTATATATAGGGAAAGAAACGCGTGTAGAAATTAAGGATTAAGATGGCATCGCGTGTTGATGAGCGGATCTTATCGAAATTTCGATATCCATGACAAAATTTTGCGCAATTTATTAGACAACATTTGTTATGAGACTTGACCTACCTGTATTTGGTTGTTTTTCATCGCTTCATCTTCAGATATGGTTTTTAAAGAGGGTAAAAATAATTATAACCCAAAGCCTAGTATTTAAAATAAACTGAACTAACGATATTATTATATTGACTGCAGTGAGTGCAATACATTTTTACCCAGAGGAAAGGAAAAAAAAACTGATTCTTTGACATGCGAGTTGACATTTTTTCTCGAGGAACCCCCCACCCTTTTTTAAAATGAAAATTCAATCTTCTTCGAATTGCGTAAGGTTTTTCGAAAGTTTATAAACTTATTATTGCAGCATTCGCAAACAATTTTCAAAATTATTATTTCCATTAAAAGCCTCGACACTTTTTGGTTTTTTTTCCAGCATTGTTCCATGCATTTTAACGAAGGTCTCGTATCGATTGAACCAGCTCCAAAATTTGAACTGTTGAAATTACGGCCTAAATATTTATAAATCTTTGCCAAAAGCTTAATTCTTAGCTCTGGAAATTGCAGAAAAAATCCTGAATTAAATTTTGGACGTTTGTGCGGATTCATTCAGTTGCCGAAATAAATCTCTAACGAAAGTAATGTAGACAACGAACGACTTTAACTTCCCTGGTTTAAAAAAAAACTGCAAATTTGCCATAATTGATCATCAGTAAGCCTCGTCTACCAAAACGTTTTAATGTCCGGGAAATTTTGAGGCTTCAACCGGGTTAAAGTTATTACAGTATTTCATTTTATGTTGCATTCCTCAATTTAGTGTTTTTGAAAATAATGGCAGAAGAATATTCAAAATTAGATTAGGTTAATAGATGGTGAGTTATCCGAGAACTTCTGAAAATACCATCTATTGGACCTAGATGCAGAATCACTGTGAAAAGATGTCAGCATTTCATGGTTCGAAAACTGCCCTGGGATTTATTAGGATATCGAACGATTTATAAAGAATACATTTTCAAAAGTCAGCTGCTTTTAATTTATTCCTCGGCTTCCTGAAAGGAAAATTATATGAGTTCTGGCGTAAATTCTCATCATCAACTACAGCATTCGAGAAAAATAACCAGAAAGCGAAATACTTCGGAGAATCGGGTCTAAAAAATTTTGCAATATTTATATTTTCGACAGCGGATTATTTCCGATATCTTCGACCTACATTTCGGGGCTTCGTGGATGTTCGAACAGAAGCTTGGGTTTTTTTCTCGGCTTTGTTTGATAAACGAAATATTCTTTTTATTCATTGTTTTTGTAGTTTTGGAAAGAGGTCGTGAAGAATGTCAATAAGTGTGCGTGAGGTAAGTAAACATTGTCGTTTCGAAGGGAATGCTTTTGTGTTAAGAGAAGGAATAAATATGCTTCTTTCACTGAGGGAATGACCTGGGAGTGACTGACCACTTGCATATTTTTTATTTTTTTGCGTATCGCCTCCTGTGCGATTGTTTCCTCTTTGGAAAGATGAATTGCAACTTTTCTACTCTGTGCCGAATTTCAGGAAGTATTTTTGACTCGTGTACGCGAAAGTCCACAAAAATTGCTCAACACTGTGTTTAATTAACTCATTCGCGAAGTTGAATTCTAGAAAGCATAGAATAATTGTTAATAGTGCGTGGAAAACTTTCGAAAATTTTCTAATTTTCGTGCGAAATTTTGTTTTAATAATTGAAACTTCGAGTGTATTTTCAATAGGTAGAAGGCACATTTTCCAGATACTGGTCGAGGTTGGAAAGAGTTTATTTTTTGAAAGTTACCGATCGAAGATCTCTGGTTTTTTGTTGGTGTAGTATTTCGGAATTTTAAAACGTGCGAATCGTTGGATGCAATATTCTCGACGTATTTAAGAGGAAACTATTTTACTCGAACTCAAAATTATGAATCCTGTAAATATATTCTTGACGCTCCTGAGACGTTTCCTTTTCCTAGTTCTAACCAGGATGTTTTTCTGTTTTTGAGAGAAAGTTCGCATAAAATATCGGGAAATTACTCCCCATATTTATTGTTCGTGCAAAGAAAAAGAAAAGTATGTAAGCTTTACTTGTGATTAAGGTCAAATTGGTGTCGTGTGAAGAGAATTAAAAAGCAAAAAGGTCCGGTTAAAGGAAGCGTTTTATAGACGAAGCAAAACCCTTTGAGGTGTGGCACTTCTTGACCAAATGCTGCGATTTTCAACGTTTCTCCTGCTGGTTAATTTGCCGTAAAAAAATAAATCAGGAGTATTTTCCTTTCGTTTAAAAAAGGAAATTCTCTTTCACCTCGAAAATCTTCGGAATGAAATTTCACTGAATCTTTCGCGAAGAAAAAGGTTCCTCCTATTCCAATCTCTGGGATTGCGTCGTTTGGGTGCTGATCGGTGAAAGCGAATATACAGAAAGGACCGAAAGCCGAAGAAGAAGAAGAACAAAAAAAAGCACATTATTTCAACGAAGGAATACTTTTCGTCAGTCTCAAAATGTCTTAATTTTTTTCCAAACCTCAAACCGTGAAGGAGGAGATGAAAACCCAGTGAATACCATGCTTGAGGATTTCGTCTATTCAACGCAGAATTGCTGATTTGACATACTTTTCAGTCGTTCGGCTAATCAGTTTTCCAGGCGCGCGCGAAACCGCAGAAATTGGAATTTATGGTTTGAAAACCGAGAGATGATTAGTCAAACAATCAATCGATTTCGGAAATCAAAGGCGAACTTTTCGGGTCTTTCTTGAAATTTTGGAATCGAGCTGATTGAGTGAAATGAACTCTTTTTTTATTATTATTTTCGAAGCAACTTTTCACCCTTTCCTGGCCATGTTTCGAAAATTTTTTTTGCAATGGAAAAGCTTCCCTAAATTCCAAATAATTTTCATGTTTAAAAAAAAAAGCGGCGCAAAAGTAAAAAAAAAAAAGTGGCCCACGAATTTTTAATTCAAAGCTTCCTGTACAAAAGGTTTGTCAGCCATGCGAACTTGTAATACTCTCGGCAAACTTTCAGTCGTAAAGCTCTGCGGTTCATTGATTCAAGAAAAGGTTCATTAATTCGTCTCCGGTTCATTAATTCAAGAAAATAGACCAACTTGCAGTCAACAGTTTGAAGTGAGTTTTTTATAGTTTTTATGCGAGATTCGTTTCTTGGTAATGCGTGGGTTTATTCAAAAGTCTCGTCAGTTCTCTGCTTCCCTTGATGGATTCTCAAATAAATGCAATCGGAGTCTTCCAAAATAGCCTCGACTGCTTTTCAATTATTTTTTTCGGAGAGAAACTCAAAGAGAATAATGAGTTGAATAATGCCTCTCTGCTGTGAAGAAAATAAGATCACGCGAATTTTATGTGTGTCCCAATGTTGCAGAATGTTTCAATGAACACTATTCCCATGAAAATATAATTTAACAATTATGCTAATTGTCGATTAATGATCGAGGAATAAGTCGATTCATACAGTGAATTGAAAGAAAGCCTTCGGAAATGAAAAAAAAATTATTTTTTCGAAGTTTTGATTGCATATGAACTTTAAGAAAACCCTTTGGAAACTTTCAGTCGTAAAGCGCTTGAGAATTTGATTTCAAGGTACAGCATTACTAACAAGAATTCCGAACCGTTTCAAATTATACTGCGGATAAAAAGTTGAAGTAAAATATTTGTCTTCGCCGAGTTCCGCTTCGTGGAATAAAATCGATTCGTTTTGAATAATCCATCGAAAGTCCATTTGGCTGGATTTTGTTGTTGTTTTTTTTTGCTGACCTCGTTTGGCGTTAAATCGAAGTTATAAGTTCTTCTGACCGCAAACATGATGACGGAAGATGATCCCGACTCAAGTCTTGATTCAAATGCAAATATGGATTTACCTTATTTGAAAGTCGGAAATTATGTCGTTAAAAGCAATGGCTACTTATATACGAAAGGTGCTGCTGGTGTTTCCTTCGAGGCGAGCATTTTAATTCTTTTGCCTTTCGAGAGGGATTTTTATAGCCTTCAAGAGGTGACGTTCTTCGCTTTCACCTTTCTATATCCCCATTTCTGTGTCTATAGCTGAACCGTGGAAAAACGAATTTTCTGTTCCGGGTGTAACTTTGCTTTCCCCCCTTTTTTTCTTATTGTTTTGAAATTTTGAATCGAGATGTTCGTAGTAGCGAAATTCGGCGGAAACGGCTTCGCGAGGCGCCGAGAAAAGTCGAACCGATTCGTCGCTTTTTCCTTCGCCCCTTTTTCTGTTCAATTCGCTTTTTTTGTTCAATCGCTTTTTTTGTTCAATTTGGCATAAAAGTACGATTACGCCGGGGGTTTCTAAAGGTTTCGTTGTTCTGCACTTCGGAGTGGCTCGAAATTTCTGCGAGTGTCTTGAAACGATAAGTGAGACCCCGACGTGCTGACCATTCGGTTTAGGGACGCTCGACAATATAATAAAATGGATGCCCCGACATCCGGACAATGCCTTGAAATAGTGAAACTTTTTAAATATTTAAAAATAGAATTACAAATATTCATTTGTTCCAACTATTGATGCTTATTGAACAAAGTGTGCTACATTATACTTGCAGAATTCTGAAATTAATTTCATTATTGAATTACCTTAATTTATGGAAAATATGGGGCGAAAAATGTATTCAATTTTTTGTGGTATTTATTCCTAATTGTTAATGAGCAAAAGAACCAACTAAATACAGTATGTACTCATGGAAGTCTGTAGGAAAACGTGATTCGACATGCGGACGTTCCTACATATGGACAAGACCCAAGCGCGAAATACTGTACGTCATCCGCATCTTGGGAATGTGTGTTCCCGAGCTTAATTTTTAAATTCTTAAAAATCACTGTGAAATTTTTAAGGAGACCTGAAGCTCACCTCTGTTACATTTGTCAAGAAATTTACCCAAATTCCAGCCCTGACTTGGGCTATTTATTTCTCACCGATTTGAACGTAGGGCAGCGTTTGTATTCAACATTTTGAGTCTTTACATTTTCGGGATGTTTGTACTTCTTTTCCATAGGCTGTCTGATCTAGGGCATCATTAAAAAAATGTACATAAATGTGTAGTGTTTGGTTCGTCTGCGAATTCAAAAGATGTAATTGTGGCATGTCAATCTCAAAGAATAATGATTGGATTTACTTTCGAATCTTCTTCTGCTCTCAAATTTAACGTGGGTCGGAGAAAAAGATTGGGGCAGCAGTCGGAAAATGATCAAATCCTGCTTTGGCTATTTATTTTCCAATATCCATTGAATTTTTCTGTTGACAAAACGTGTGAAGAAGACCTCGTACATTTTTTATGGAGCATAAATACCGAAACGAAACTGAGGTTGATCTCTTAATTCATGAACATCATGAATAATAAAAAGGCAATTCTCAGATTGAAATCCTTCGAGATTTTTTTCTATCGATTCAACCAACATTTTCGTGGGTACAGCTTCCCGTGAAACAATTTCGAAGATTTTTCTTCACCTTCAATTCGACTGCTTTTATATGTACTGTATTAATTATTTTTTTTTTGCAACGAACGTACCGATAAATGTGAGCTGAATTAATAAAATGAGTTGGGGGTGGAAGTGCGTCAATTTGTCTCCGGGGGGGAAATAATCTCCATATTCGAACGATCACCGACTTCGTGATTCAAATAAAGTGCGGAAACCCAAGGGCAAGTTCCCATCATTTGTTATGCAACATCGAGGCTAATGGGCGTATTGAGTACGAGTTTCAAGGCAAATATTTGCATGCCGGATTCAACCGCATCCACGCTCGCTCTGAATTTTTCCTACTCTGAAGAAGCAAAAAATAAAAATGAAGAAGGAGTAATGAAGAAAATTATCAAACCTGATGATCAGATGTCGATCTGTGAAATGTTCTTCTGAAGGTCATTGTAGATTCGAAAGTTGTCACGGAGATATGAGGATAGATTACAACAAGAGTAAATAAATGGTACAACAAACTCCGTTGGGCTGCAATCGGGATGCTTGAGAACACCCTATTTTAATATTGTGTATTTTCACAAGAGTAACTTTTGATTTCAAGTTTGCCAAGTACTTGTAGATCCGCACGGTACAAAGGTTCGAGAGATAGTGAAGTCCTTTGTGTGGACCTCTGAGTTAGGAAAAGGGGTTTTTCTCATGGGAAATTTCCACTGAGAACTCTTGCATTGATTGTAACATCCGCTTTTTAAGCTGGAGTACGGTTACTGTTTTGAGTTTCAAAGACTCGAGAGTTGCAAGGACTAAAGGTCCTTTTCAGTTTGTTGTGAGAGCAGGGGTGAAACCCGATTCTCGCAGAAATAACCAAGGACTTTTTCTTTTTCATGGCCCAGTCTGTTAATATATTGCTTTATTTGGCGCTATTTGCTTTGAAGCTTAAGTTTCTTGGGAAGCTGACAAGAAAGATTGCTTTGGTTTTTTCGAAACAACTCATTAAATTCGCAACACGAGTCCTGATATACATAAAAAGCTCATGTGGTATCTGAAAAGTCACTCTGCTTTCATCAATGAATTTTCGCAAAAAAAAATTGCTGTGTGGTTATGAATTGATATGTCTTATTTCAAATGCATAGGGGAAAAAAAGCTTGAACTAAAACTTCAGTGCTGAATTTTTTTTTCTAGGTTGCAATTTTTATTTCGCCAAAGCATTGAGGCCGAAAAGAGTGTGAAGCGACTCGTATCGCTTATACTATATAGAATTCACGAAAAAAGTTCAATCACGTGATGGGAAGAAATAAATTATTCTCGCATTCATTTATTCATATTCCAATCAACTCGTGTATCCCAAGAAGAATTCAAGAAGAAAGTTCAATTATGTGCAAGCGTAAGAAATAATTATTCTCGGATTGGTTTTATCACATCGCCAGGGAAGTTTTATTCAATGATGGTCTTAAATTCGCGAGCCGTAATTTGCAGCACAATCTCTGTATATGAAACTAATCAAATTTCCAAGGTCTCATCTGCAGTATAACCGAAATGTCTCCCAGTTTTGTCTCAACGAATTATTCTGTCCTAGAAAAGGTTGCTTGACAAAATAAATTTTACTTGTGTTAATTAAAAGTGTGCTACGGCGCAGTAAATTTTTTTGCACGTTACGCGCTTTGAAACTTGTCTGGATTTAATCGAGATTAATGTTTCAAAATACCCGCGCATTAAAGACAGTTTATTTTTCTCAAGCTTTGAAACATAATAATTTAGGGAAGCACACCTTGACCCAAAAGCAGTGAATCAGAAACTCCCACGACGACAACAACGACGTCCAGCGACTGATTTCCTTCGCGTCCTCGTCTGAGAATTTACAAAAAAATAAATAAATGATAAATTGATAGAAAGAAACACAATCGGAGTAATCAAGGGTGTTGCTCTATTTTTCAACCCACTCACCCACAACTCTGAGGTACGCTTAGTATTTTTTTTGAGACACCTCGGAACCGAGTGTAATAAATATTGCATCACGCCCGTTTTTGTAGCGAGACGTGACACGGACAACAGAAAAGTTGGCCGACGAGAACGAAAACAGAAATACACTTTAGTCATTTAGTGGTTACTAAAGTTTTTTTTTGACCCGAAAGGAAGTGAATTAAATTTATGAAAAATTAAAGAATGATTCGTTTCAAATTTATTTTTAATAAATATTTTTTTATTGATTTTCGAAGAAAATTGGAAAAAATGAAAAAATCTTTTCTTTGAAAAATTAATCAACATTTTTTTATTTTTTTCGGAAATGAAAAAAAGACAGAGTCCAAGCTTCCATAGAAAAAAAAATCACGATTGGAAACTTCATCTCGCAAAAGAGAAGTTTCCCGTGATTCACTTCACCCGAAGTCTTCGGAAATTTCACTTACCGGTAATCAAGTGTTAAAAGTTGAAGAGCATATTTTTTCAATGCAATTCATCCAAAGCTTAAAACAAATCAGAGAAAATCTGTGTTTGGTGTGACATCAGAAAATGTCAATAATCCCTGCAAAAAAATGTACTTTTTCGTTTCATCTCAGGAACCATAATTGAAATTCTCGCGTTACGCAAGATGCGAGTTTTGTACGGTATTTTTTTTCCTGTTCATAATGAACTGGCGTACGAAGTTGCAAATTCAAGGTTTTGAAAATTTGTAAAAAAAAAAAAACAAGCTACTGTAACGAGATTAGAAAATATTTTTCCAAACAATCTGATAATGCCTAAAACAACACAGCTACTACGAAATATCATGTTTTTGTCCCTTTACCCGTTTTATTTCAAGCACAAATAAAGCCAGGGAATGAATATAAAATTGAAAACGAAGGTTCAAACAGAGCTTGAAGCTCTGTGTAGCGTGAAATCACAATTTGTCACACTGCGAACCTTGACGTTAGCTTTTTTCCCGTTACAATGAAATTTTGCAACTTTCGCTGGTGGGAAAATATGAAGCGTCATGACGAAGTGCTGCAGACAGACGTTTTCTGAATATAACAAGAAAACTTCAGTGTACAGGGTGCTGTAATACACAAAAAGAGAAATACAGTACTTGCAACTTTCGCTGGTGGGAAAATATGAAGCGTCATGACGAAGTGCTGCAGACAGACGTTTTCTGAATATAACAAGAAAACTTCAGTGTACAGGGTGCTGTAATACACAAAAAGAGAAATACAGTACAGTACTATGCATTGTTTTCTTTCATAAGAAGTGACAATTTTGAGTTGGACATTTCGGAATTTTTTGTTGTGAATGAGTCCAAGATTAATTCTTGCATCTATGCCCAGAAGTTTGTTTCGTGGTGAAAAAAAATATTTTGATTTACTCGCTCGTCTCGTTCAAAAATCATGAAGAATTTCACACAAGGAACTTCCCTAATTTTTCATTCGGCATTTTGATTTTTTTTTAAATTTGGGATGGGGCATCTCTGTGTGAATAGTCGTCTTTTTCTTAGTGTTCACCCAAAATTGAAAACACGAATGAACTTCACGTGTCCAATCAAGCCAAAAATATAGGGATCCAATCCAATTTATTTCGGACTTATTTTCCATCAGCATTTCGGAAAAAAATGGTACAGAAATTCGAGAAACTGGTTTAAATTTTCCGAGGACCGTCTAAAAAATTTGCATTTTCGACGTTGAAGGGAAAAATCAAAAATTTCTGACGATCCCCAAGCTTTTCTGATCAAGATTTCGAAGATTTCTCTTTGACAAAAGGAGTCGAATCGATGTCAGTAGCTGAATTCCGACTCGTCCCGGAATTTCATTGATACCCGCGGATTTCCGGGGGGTTCCTCACCCACTATTACTGCCGAAAGGGCTTTTATACTTCCGATGGAAAATTCCCCAAAAAATTTCCAACCTTCCCGATTGTTCCAACACGAACATTTCCGCAGCACAAGGCACAAATCAAGGAACAAAGGCCGGGGGAATTTCCGAATAACGGCAGAAACGCTGTGTGTGTCAAAAGAGGGGCAATAACCCTTGAATTTCCTTCCTTCCGTTCGTTTCCGCGATTCCCACTGGCCTGGTTCCTGGAAACAAGCCACAAAAACAAAACAAAAAAGATTGGGTGTTGGAAGAAAGACTATTGTTCTCAAGGTTTTCAGCAAGAGAATCCAACGAAAAATACCCGGGAATTAAATGTTGATTTATCATTTATTTTTCCGTTTTCTTTTTTTCCTCAGGAATACGCGGAGGAAAGAGTTTATGCGACAAGGACAAGGAATTCGGGTGTCGATCGAATGATGCTTGTGTTCCATGGGACAAAGTTTTAGACGGAAACCCGGATTGTTCTGACGGATCCGACGAAGGTGAGTTTCATGTCCAATAAATTTTTATTCTTTGAAATGTATGCGAATTTACGGGGGTTGTCCCAGTTTGACGCGACCTCTGATATTTTCAAGAGTTGGTGTGATTGTGAAAAAAAAAAAAACGGACGTAGCTCATGATATTCTAATGTTGTGGAATTTTTCGGATTTCTAAAAGGTATTTCAATTTACTGCATGACGACAATAAGGGATAGATAAAATTTGATTTTTTGCTTTTTTTAACCAGTATCTAAAATGTTGAAAAGATAATGGACGAATGAAATGAAATTGAATATTTTCAAGCTGGCCTGACAAATTTTTAGTGACCCGTTACACAGCTGGGGAACTCTGGCTATGAGTTGAAAGTTTTCCCTTATCATCATGCAGTGAATTGTACAACTTTTTAAATATAAAAAAACTCAGAACCTTAAAACATCATTGATTATGTGATGATTTTTTTTTTCAATCTAACCGACTCTCGAAAGCCGCAGCGAGTTTAAATGTGCTCAAAAGCTTTCTGGTCTGGCGATCCGACTGACCATGAAATTTGGCAGGCGAATCTAAATCTAAAATGCAGCGTATTTTGCAACTGCAAAAATGTATCAGCCTGTTGAAAAACGGCGGACGAAGAAGTGCTCTGATTTTCCGAATATTATCCATATCAGGAGACGTCTTCGTTTTCAAAATTCGTCGAAAGGAGTCTAAATCAGAAGAAAAGTTCGCTATAATTTTTCTCGAAAGCGGAATTAAATGTAGAGACTCTGTGATGTATTTCGTGTGAAATTGCGTGGTACTGAAATTTTCGAAAATGAGCTTCGATTTTCGTTCCTGTTTTTCATCGTTGGAAAAAAATGAAAATTAAAACCGGATCCATGCTTCATTTTGACTTTGTGAGAAATCTTCCTTGACCAAACAGATCGTTCAGTTTCCGTAGTTTTCGGCCATAATTGGTGGACATTTTTGTAATTAATGCGAGTTGTTCGGGATCTTGGAAAGTAGGTAAGATTCTCAAACGATTTTTCTTTATTAAAAAAGCAGACGAGAGCAGCTTGTAAATCGCGAGAAGAAAATAATTGTTGTGGATGTGATACAATGAGCAACAAGTGATATTTTTACATTTTGAAATTGAAGATTACTTTCTTTTATAATATGTTGATCGAATTGCGGAAGACCTGATTAATTTACGTTGTAAGTTGACATCATCTCCTGAATTTCCTGGTCCAATTTCAACGACTAAATTGCTTCTTCTTTGCTTCAAGCATCGCGAATTATTATAGAGAAGAATCTGGGTGAAAAAAGACAAGATATCGCGAAAACATGTTTCTGAACGAGGCGAACTTGCGGTCAAATGATTGGCAATCAACTTTTTTTGCGTGTTTCGTCGTTGTGTATTTTTATTTTATTTTTTGCTACTCTCCGTGATCGGATTTTGGACCGCTACTTCTTACTTTTCACCTCGTGATACTTTAAGCCAAAGTCGCTACTTTGAGAGAGGAGAACGCAAATACAGTGCCGGCGCCTGTATAAAAAGGGACCACCAGTACGCTCCTAAGGAAAAAAAACCACGTCATCCAACTTGTCTGTGGTTTTTCTCTCATTTATTTTCATTTTTATTTATTTTTAGTTTCAGATATATAGTGACCCGGTTTGGCTGGGGGGAAAAAGATGATACTCATGGGGGAACTGATTGGGTTCCAAGTGGACTGCGAATTTTCTTTGGTAATTGTGTTCAAAATTCGAATATTTTGTGTGTGACCGCGGAGCTTTTTTTGACTTGAGAATGCCCTTCTTCTTCATTTTATTCTCTCGGGATAGATTAAAAATAGTGCAGTATGTGTATGTTCTCGAAATAAGTGTAATATTCGAAGAACAATTGAGCGAGTGCAAAAAATGTGTGGGTTACTATGTATACAGAGAAGCGAATAAAAAAAAATCTCATTTTCTCAATATTTCAGCAGAGAGAAAGATTAAGATTGTTTCGGGTATTTTCGAGAAGGCAAGGTGAGGTTTGTTTTTAGGTTTATATATTTAGACTAGGGTAAAATATTAATATTAGTTTGGTCATGGTGAGAGCTTGGTTTAGGTTTGGCCGGTTTTTTGTTCTTTTAATTGCTTGTCTGTACAATTTATAATTTGTGAAATTTTTGGAATGTTTCTTCCGTGTTTGTCGTGTTGTTTTGTTGGGTATTCGCTGATTTTAATGTTAAATTTTGCGTGGAACGTGTTTCACTTTGACTCAAGGGAATTCTTCAGAAAAAATTCCGAAAGTTTTTTTTTTTTTTTTTTTAGTGCGATGAAGAATGAAAAGTGGAGCACTATGAAATTCGGTTTCAGCGATGAAACTCTCTCCTCTTGCGTTTATGTCACGGCCGCGGACATATTTTTCCCTGGTGGTCATGCGAGGATTCCTTTTTTTTTTTTCCACGTCATCCAACTTGTCTGTGGTTTTTCTCTCATTTATTTTCATTTTTATTTATTTTTAGTTTCAGATTTAGTGACCCGGTTTGGCTGGGGGGAAAAGATGATACTCATGGGGGAACTGATTGGGTTCCAAGTGGACTGCGAATTTTCTTTGGTAATTGTGTTTAAAATTCGAATATTTTTGTGTGTGTGACCGCGGAGCTTTTTTAAAATTGAGAATGCGCTTTTTCTTCATTTTATTCTCTCGGGATAGATTAAAAATAGTGCAGTATGTGTATGCTCTCGAAAGAAGTTTAATATTCGAATAACAATTGAGCGAGTGCAAAAAATGTGTGGGTTACTATGTATACAGAGAAGCGAATAAAAAAAAATCTAATTTTCTCAATATTTCAGCAGAGAGAAAGGTTAAGATTGTTTCGGGTATTTTCGAGAAGGCAAGGTGAGGTTTGTTTTTAGGTTTATATATTTAGACTAGGGTAAAATATTAATACTAGTTTGGTCATGGTGAGAGCTTGGTTTAGGTTTGGCCGGTTTTTTGTTCTTTTAATTGCTTGTCTGTACAATTTATAATTTGTGAAATTTTTGGAATGTTTCTTCCGTGTTCGTCGTGTTGTTTGTTGGGTATTTGCAGATTTTATTGTTAAATTTTGCGTGGAACGTGTTTCACTTTGACTCGAGGGAATTCTTCAGAAAAAATTCCGAAAGTTTTTTTTTTTTGAGAATGAGGTTACGTAATTCTTATTATTCATACGAGAAAAGTATATGTTCAATTCGATTGACTCCCCCTCAATTTATTATTGAATGGGTTTTGCGTATCACAGCAAAAAAAAACTATTGATATAATTGCCTGGGGCATGTAAATCTTTTGTCATGTTGTGAAATTCCGAAGTCCTCTCAGAACCCATCAAATTCCTCCAGGTTACGTTTCCAACTGCTTCAATAGTCGGGGGTTTTAGAAGGAGACAGGCATTTTAGAATGGATTTTGTTTCCGTGTTCTTTTTTTGTTTGTTTAAATAATCCCATCTCCCAGAGCTTTGATTTGAGAGCTTGATTAATTTTACGGTTGAAGTAGGGTCATCTGATCTGATGGGAGGTATCTGATATCGAATATCATTTCGTTGACCCGGAGGTTGAACGAATCCCCACTTTCTAACGCAGTCGAGATTCGGGGCATTCGATAATGATCTATATTTTCCCAGTGCTGTCGAATCACGTCGTCGTCGTCGTCGTAATAAACATTCCAACGTCATCTTAAGAAACATCCCAATCATTCTCCAACGATACGATGGAGACTCATTCGATTAGGTTTATTCTTGGAGCAATTACGCGACCGATGCATGTTTGAGTACGTGGAAGATCTTGGGGGGAAAATGTTTTTTTTGTGTTCGTGCAGATTTATTTCCTGATCATGACTCTGGAGAACCAATTTTTGCGTCTCAGATGCGGTTGAAACATTTTTTTTAATCGGTCTTTTCAATGCGTTATCTCCTTTTTTAAAGTTTGAAATTTGAAAAAGTACGGGAATTTAACCGTAGTGGAAAAAAGAATTTTGCATTAGCCGCAAAAGGTTGAGGTTTTGCAGTCAAAATAAAGCCCCGAACAGGAATTGACGGAAATGCATTTGGTCAGTGAAGAATGTTTTCCACATAAAAACTTAACCACAACAATTAAAGGCTTAAGAAATTTCAAGTGTCTAATAAATGGTGTCTTCTATACTTTTAAAATTTGATTTCGAGGCATTTATCTTTACCTTAAGAATTTTTTTTCGTCAAATTGAATTCGTATAGTCGTTGAAAATCGTTACGGTCTGGTGACGAAATCTTTTTCAGCAGCATTTTTTTTTTAAAGTGAGAAGTGCGGCGTTTATTCGAGTTAATAAGTACGTGAAATTCTGTGAAATCGGAAGTAGTTATCCCAGATTTCTTGTTTACAAATTTTTTTTTGTAACTGTTTAACGAGGCTCGGATGAACATTTAAAGCCGCAAATCCGTGAGTCGTGATTTTGACCCTGGGAAATCGCGATGACACGTCGGACTTTCGGACAATAAAGTGGGGAAGAAATATTCCTCTGACCCGCATTTCATTTTTATTGTTACGTTGATGTTTTTTTTTCCTCTCATTCATTCATGAATAATTTTTGCCGACGCAAGTTTCTGAATCTCCATCGGGGTCAAGTCGTGACGAGAGGATTCGTGACGCCGATTTGTCGACCTTATACTGGGTGCGATCAACGGCGGCAAAATCGCGTGTTCCTCTTCCATACACATACGAGGTTCTTTCTTTCTTCCTTTGAAGCGTCTTTTCATTTTTTTACTCATGGAAATTATATTTATATACATTATATATGTATATATTTTTTTCCATAAACTTCGGTTCATGGGAAGAAAACGGGGAACGTGTGATTGTAAAAACTTTAAAATCCTGATCGAAAGCCGCGAATAATGTTATTCGTGAACTTTGCCGTGCTCTTTCTGTGATCCTATCATTTCCTGGGGTTTTCTCAATTTTGTTTTGCTCTGAAAAATTTGCTTTATTGTTTGAATTTTAATAGATGCCGAAAAATTAAAGTGAAAACTGTTTCTCATTCGGTAAATCCCCCAATTTTTTTTTTCAGCCTGCAGAAAAGCGATGATTTCTTTGGGTCTTCTGACACTTAATTAATAGCATGCCTTAAAGAAATAATATGGCGATATATTTTATCGTGAGATTCTCCTGCGTGAACTAAACATTTTCAGAAATAATGAGCATCTTACTGCATTTGAAGGAACAAGTGGGAGTAGAAAGTTGCCAGAAGCTCTCCGTCAACCTTTCCAATTTCGATTTGTAAATATCACCGTGATTTATTCAACTTCAAGATCAAAGTTTATGTACAGTACAAAGAATCATTGAGATGAATGCTCAGTTTTGGACGACTAAATTACAGTATGTAGGGGTTTTCATCATGAGGATCTGAGGTGCGATTGATGCTGATGCGGACATTTTTTCTGTTTTGGCGTGAGAAAAAATGAATGTATTTTTGAATTTTTTCCTCGTTCAAAAACTTTTTTCAGGAGGCTTTTTGTTGGGCGTTGAAAATTTCCTCGCATGGATTTTGCTGTGGAATATTCTGATGGCGATTTTCTGACGAGTACTTTCTAGCGTCGATAAAGACCGTTTTCACAATCTTTCAGACTTCCAGTTAAACTTTTCCGAATCTTCTTTTCAATCTTCTTTTTTATTTTATTCTAAAAGGCATGAGTTCACTTGCGTTGGCTATTAATGGTTGATTTTTGTGTGTGGCAAAAATCGAAAACTTTCGAGGTGAGACGCAGTGATGCAATGGTTGGTTCTGGTGGCTGATTTTTCGGCGCGAAATCGGCCGCAAAAAAAGCCAGGCTGATAAACCCTCGGAATTTTCAAGCTCAATTCATCAGGAAGAAAAGCAATAAAAAACGGCCCCTGTTCATTGCTGCGATTTCGCAACCGACTTTTAGGGGGGGGGGGGGGGAGGATATGATGAATAAATTTCGGTTTTCTCCCTTTGAAAAGCGAATTCCCGCGGAGTTTTCACTGCTGGCTATTTGCAGTGACAAATTCTGGATTTTTCTCTTCATTCCCCCGCAGATTTTCGTGAGAAAGCAGAATCTCGGTCAGTCGTGGGACCCGATTCCGCCCACATGCTGAGGAGATTCGACGTATCAGTGGAGAAAAATATATAAAAATAAAGAGAAATTGCGAGCATTTAATTTTTGGGGATGCTGGTAAAATTCATTTTTCATTGTTTATCGTGCTTTTGGAAAAATTGTATGCTTTGTATCGAAATTATCGGAAGAATTCAAGCGGCAAAAGTCTCATGGCTGGAACGAAAAGTTTTTAGCGTCTTTTTTTTCCCCCGTCTTTTTCTCAAGGGTAATGAGGCCTGTTAATACAGTATTTCGAAAATACAAACGCATTTTATTCTGTTGCTCAATTTTATTTTAAAATGTTCACGCGTGAAACAATTGGATCCTAATTTTTTTTTAAATAATTTACTGGTACAGTATTTTCCTATTTTATTCTCTGAGATCGGAAACTGCTCGAAGACGCGTAATAAGCAAAATATCATTAGAAATTTACAACGATGTAATTGGGACCAATAAAATAGCTTCGTTGTACCGGGAAACTCGTTGTATACTGACTCATTCAAAATTGTGGCTATTCGTCAGCGACCGAAAAAGTACTTCATTGTTAGCGATTATTTCATGAACAGTTCCTGTATCGAGATTCGTTGTAACGAGATTATGAATCAGATTATAAATTTGGTGATAGGAGCACGGATTAGAATCAGTTTTGACCCGACATTCAGTTATTTTCAAAAGTTCCAAGTGGAGTTTTAATTCGAAAAATCAGGCCAGTTGTTCTTGGCGTTCTAATTTCTACAAGTTTATAATTTGGAGATCTATGTGGAGAAAAAATATGGCGTTGACAGTATGATGACATTTTCGGTTTTGATTAATGTATATCTGAGATTTTTTCTTCTCGTGAGGCAAAAAGGGTTCAGAATTTTGACTCAATTTTCGGAAGATTTTGTGCAGCAAAAAATGATAATTTACCTCGCCGAATTCAGAATACTTTCATTTTAGAACCGAAAGCCAGCTACTGTATTCGGTGATGCAAACTTTTGAGTGATGGCGTGTTGATATTCAGACAGACCTCTTTTTGCTCAGGGAATGTAGGTTAGGAGTCACTATTCACACGTGCGGTTACTGAGTTTCTCCCGAAACTGAGGCAGGAAGGAAGAAGACGAAAAATAAAAACAAAAAACAATGGGCCCGTTTCCGGCACAAAAATCCCTCGTTCCGGTTTCTACTGGAGTTTTTTCCCTCGTCGATCTCTTTGCGTGCTAATGGAATGAAAAGCGGACAAAGTATTTTGTGTGTGTGTAAATATGGTATGTGTAAGTTGTGCTCCTGACATTGGTTTTTTTTTTTTTGACACACCAGCTGTTTCCGCAGAAAAGAACTCGTTTCGTGACGCGACTTCATTAGCACGCGGCCCACTGCAATTCGCGACTCAGTTTCTTCACTTGTCCTGTGGTTTCTTCCGAGTTTTATTCATTCATTTATTTATTCATTTTTTCAAACCTGTTTTTGAAATAGCAGTTACTTCAGAATGATCGCAGAGAATCCCCCGTTTTGAAATCGGCAAGATTTCCATTTCTCTTGCATGTCCGTTATTATTTCTGCGAAATCGTGCGAATGACGCGATCTTGTTTTGAAACTGGATGGGATGAATTTGCATTTATTTGTGCATTGAAGTGTCGCGATTTTTTTCACGTGCAGGACTTGAGTGTGCTGAAAAATATTTTTTTTGCAGTCGATCATGTTTTATGCGAAAACTGCCGAGATGTTTTTACATCAAATTCCACGAAAATTAATATTGATCATATATTTTTTAGAGCTGTGTCTATTTCTGATAATTCTTCAATATTTTTTTGGTTGGTTTCAAAGATGTGCTGACATTTTACATGTTTAGGTCAACAATTTTTTACAGTGCTGTAATTTATTTCCTGGATCCTGTTTTATTCTTTTTTGCGCAGCAATAATAAAATTGAAGCGGTTCTCTTATTGAAGAGCAGATCGCTGTTGAAGATGCTTTGACAACGTTTCAAATTTTGTGCTTAAACTGCTACGATTGTATTTTTGTAAAATCCCGTATTCGCTGACTCTCAGGAAAATGTTAAAGTTCTCCGTGATTCTGTTTCTCATTAGAAGAGAAAGGGGAACGCTTAGGTAATTGATCGAGAATTGAACAAAGATGATTGACCCATTTTCTGCGCGAGATCAATTGTCAACATGGGATTTTTGCTGAGTCATCTGACGGAGTACACGTACTTTGGCTGAACTCTTTCACTAGAGCCAAGAAAAGTCTACGTCTGATTCAGGCTATCTAATTCGCCCGAGAAAAAGTCCCAGAGCAAAATACTTCGTGTGAACGAAGAAAGCAAAACTATGAAAATATAAACATTGAAAAATAGAAATGGTATATGAGAGGTTGAGAATGGTTGTTGAAAATGTATTTATTGCTAAAAAAAAAACGTTCCTTTGTTGATCATCGAATCATTAAATCGAACAAATGTTCAATTTTTCGACAAAAGCCGAGTTGTCGAAATTCGCTGTCGGGACGAATAAGTTCAGAAAATTTTCAAGCTATTGCAAATCCACGCTTTTCGAAGCATAATTTGCAGACCGAAAATATTTTACGTGATAATTTTTAGCGTGAGATTTAATCTCGGGGAAGATAAGAGCGAAATTTTGGGCTTTCACGTGGCCGTGGCCCGAAACACCGTATGAAACACAACCGTTCATTTTTCATTGCGAGATTTCTGCCCGAAGTATTTTACTCAATTTTCAGTTGAGAATTTCTCTAGCAAAAATGTATTGAAAGCCTTTTGAAGCCACGGTAAATATAGCAGTGAATTGGCATTGATGTGACACAAATGTTGAACACGACTATAAAGGGCAGGTGATTTTTTAAAGAATTCCAGTAAACGAAATGCCATTAGATCGAATATTCAATTGCTTGAAGTTCGGGAGCGAATTTTAATTGTAACAAAAAATTTTACGCACGTCCGATTTCAACCAGATAAGCTCAATTTTCATTTAATTCTATCCATTCACATTTTATGCTTCGAAAGAGTTTTTCAAGATTTTTTTGTCGATTTTTTTTTGTCTGCGTGACCTTATCGAACAAGTGAAAAAAATGCACTCTTCCGAGGAATGTGATGAACTAAATCCTTGATGATTTTTCTCCTGTCTTATTGTGAACGTTTCTTTCGAATATTTCGCCACCGTGTTAATTGGAAGTCAACTGAAAATGGAAAGAAAATAAATCAGAATTTCCCGCTGTCTTCCAGTACCTATGTAAGAGCATATAGTTTCTTAAGTCATTTGCGAAACAGAGGGCTTCTTTCTTCTTTCAGTTCCTTTTGTCCTACTCTTCACCCACGCAATTTTCCCTCCGGAAGTCTTTGAAACAAAGGTACAAGTATTTTTTTTTTATGGGCGAAGGAAATAATTTATACGGGGAACCTTTTTCTCTGAACTACGAGGACTGGTTCATAAAATTTTCAGACTCGGGGAAAGAAGGGGGGAGATTTTCTGTTTCCGGAGCTGGTCGAATTTATTATCATAATTTGTACATTCATTTAAACATTTATTTTTATTAAATTTCTAAAGAAAATCATTTCACTGTCAGCTAGAAACATGAAACTGAAACGTTGGAATAAAAAAATACAGAGGTCATGCGAAAGTTGGTGCACAAACATAAGTTGAAATAATCTTGGACATTCTATTATGACTATTTTCAAAACTTATCGACTCTTTAAAATCAGTGGTTTGAAAAATATTCGAGAGTCTCTGAAATTGCTCAACAAAAAAAATCCGGAATCCGAGAATTTTTCTTGAGCTAAACGAAAATTAAAATGCTTCTCGCCCGTATATGGCGAAATCTAGCCTCAAGTAATTGGCACTTTTGGGATTTCCCTCTGGAAATCTCTGATAGGAATTCTGGTCATTTTTTTTCTCTCGAAAATAAACGCCTCGCAATTTCCTTGCCGTGTCAGATTTCAAATACGCTAGGAATGAATGAATAACGAAAAATGAATGCTAAATATTTCGGCAACAAGAAAAGCCCAATGAAAATACACCTTCGGCGTAAGTAATGATAATGTCTAAAAATAAACGTGAACGGAAGAAAGGAATGTTTATCGTGCCGTGATGTTTCTTTCGGAATCACGGTCATAGATTTGGCAATGTCGGCGAAAAATTTCCTACTCTGTGATGACAGATGGTCTTTATATACAGTATAGTAATGTAGTTTTGAGACGCTGTTTACTTTTTTTTCTAATGTCTGCAACACGCGAACGAGGGAGTTCAATCACATGAACATGTCACCATCTTATAGAAAATCCCGAGTTACATAAAAACTCATTCCCATAAGAATTTCAGAGAGGATTTTAGAAAATTTTTTCTGACTGAAAATTAGATTTCGTGAATTCGATGACGCATCCGAATTTTTCAGCCCATGAAACGGAAAAAAATGTTGAGTTCGATTGAAAATTTGACGCATTTTTCTCGTTATTAAAATCGCGTATGTCAACAAAGGGACTGAACCGACAAATGATAAACTTCAACAATTTCGGTAATGACGTGTTTTTTTCATGAGTCTCCCAAGTGAAATGAACATCAAACGCAATTTTAGGAATATTCTTGCGCTAAAAAATGTTCAAAAATAGAAATTGCTAAACAGATTTTTTACTTTTTGCGAAGGGGTTTTCGGCCTCCTCATTTTTTTTAAACTGATGCTTTCAACTTGTCATTGTTCGTACAGTAGAATAATAATACGAGTAGCTCGCGAAAAATGAATTATTCAAGTACCTGGGAAAGTTCAGACCTCCAGAAAAAATATAAACTTGGGGGACTAATTGCGCATTACGAAGGGGTATTCAGTAAATTACTGTTCTACAGTATATATAGATTCAGCAGATGTTATTTGATGATGGTGTGTCGATTTTTGCTACCGACCTTTTGCAACTTGTAAAGGAGTTCTAAAGTAGTTTTAGTTTTATTTTTTCAGTGCACTTTGCACGCTTACTTATAAGAAAAGGGGGGAAGGCAACGGCTCGCTGGAAACGGCTGCCCTCGCGATTCCAGGCCACCAGGTTGCGAACGGACGACCGGATGGAACATAACGGCGATGCGGTTCTTATAGTCTTCTTCTACTTCTTCTTCTCTTTTTTTTTCCTCGTTAAAATTTTACAAAGCTTTTTATTATCACTTGTCTTTTTTCTCTTCGGTTTATTTTTATTTTTATTTTTTGCCGACTACGACGACGACGAGGAACAAGGTTTTACGTTTTATGTATGCACTGTGTGTTCCTGCCACTGCTGCTTTTGGAAACGTGCTTGTTGGAATAGTACTGAGACAGTTTGCCATTTTGACCGTTGCATTTGCGTCAAATTCGTTTTCGAGTATGACTCCTGAATTATTATTATTATTATTTGGATCATAGGAATGCGGAGAAGAAAAGTGTGTGCAATCGGTTCTACGAAAATGAGAAGTTCCTCGAATTTGTTCAATTAATATTCCCACTTGCGCGTTGGAGATTTTTTAAAAGTATTTTTTCAATATTATATATAAAAGATTTACTGGTGGAATCTCTCTTCAACGAAATTCAAGGGACCTGAAAATATTCGTTTTTAGAGATGATTTAATTTTAGAGAACAGCTATTACATGAAAAGAGAACCTTTATCATTATTTTTTTTTTGCAAATTATTAAGAGGAACGGTTTTTCGTCTCATTTATGCACTGTATTTTTCCTGCTGCTGCTTTTGGAAACCTACTTTTTGGAACATTCTTGACAGTTCGCCGTTTTAACTTTTGAAATTTGCGTTTGCAAATTATTAAGAGGAACGGTTTTTCGTCTCATTTATGCACTGTATTTTTCCTGCTGCTGCTTTTGGAAACCTACTTTTTGGAACATTCTTGACAGTTCGCCGTTTTAACTTTTGAAATTTGCGTTGAATAGGTTTTTGATTATGACTCATCTTGACTTTATTTTTCGATAAGGAATGCGGAGAAGAAAAAATGTGTGCGAAGATTCTGCGGAAGTTTCTCAAATTTTCGCTATGAATATTCGCAATCTCGCATTGGAGAGTTTTTTGTGCCATAAATGTCTGGGATGTTTTATTTGAGCAATTTTCAGGTGGACTCTGCTAAATTCAAAGGACGGAGAAAAATCGTTGTAGAGATAATTTAACTGTGGAGTTATATCTACTGTATATATTTTTTTCTTTTTCGTACCCAGTCGTCTTCATTGAAAAGGAAATGGGTTGGGGTCATCGCTTCGGCCCTGGATTCCCATGCTCTGATTAATTACCTCCTTCCGTTTTCTTGCCTCGCATTATTCTATAGTATCGCACGGGTTATTAAATAAAAGGGGGCTATTAACTTCTCTTGACCCACATCTTTCTTTGGCTTCTGACGAAAAATGTGAACCATTTAATCCCTTCGCCACAACCCAGGGACAATGGCTTCGACCAGTAATTCATCATTCCTCTCTGCTGTGTCTGATCAATAACGGACATTTAATTTTCTCGACGAAGGGTTTTTTTGATTTCGTAATCTTTTTCCGCGATCATTTCTTTGCGGAGAAAATGATTCGCTTTTAAAAAGTATTGCTTGGAAATTTATTGATAATACAGTACTGTTCATCAAAGCGAAGTTTCCTCTTGTTCTCAGAATTAACTTATCGCGTCGTTTTCCCGTCGTAGGCAAAATTTTGAAAAAATATAAATGTCAATGCCCGCGATTTTTTTTTACTCCAGCTACGTCTTCATTAGTCTCAGAAGTTTCAAGTACGATAAAACTGACGATATTAGTTGAAAATGTTTGACGCTTACTCATTTTGACGTCTCTCCGAAATTTGTTGGACGTTTATAAAAACGGAAGTTCGAATTGGGTTGACGTTTTTACCGTGTTGTCACGTCAAGAAATCCCCGGATATCTTGAATCCGGAGAAAGGGAGCTTTCATTCTGACGCATTTCATCCGACAAGTGGACACGGAATATCTGGAATGATTAATTAACCTACGACCACGTGATGTGTGTTGTATATCCTGTGTAATTTACCTCCCCTTGTCATAATCGTCAAGAGGAGCGATGTGTTACTAAAAAAAAAGAAAAGGAAATGATAAAATGTAAAGCTAGCCAGGAAAAGTTACCCACGTTCCATTTCCCCACGAATAGAAACCCAGGTGAGAAAAGTTAGGCCAGCAGGAGCTTCTGCTTTTTTTCCCCTGGCTGGGAAACCAAGGTGAGTTCGTGTTCCGTGGGAAGGTATCGATTATGGCTCAGCCTTTTCCTGGACGAATTCAACCTCTTGCCTTTTTAATGTCTCACATATTCGCACAAAAAT
Organism: Notodromas monacha; assembly: GCA_905338405.1. Classification (NCBI taxonomy): domain Eukaryota; kingdom Metazoa; phylum Arthropoda; class Ostracoda; order Podocopida; family Cyprididae; genus Notodromas; species Notodromas monacha. Next base: position 14,767 of record CAJPEX010001384.1, on the reverse strand, counting down.
CACGAGCCAGAATATGCTTTCGTTTGTATGTGTCTGTGATGCGCTATATTTTACCCAAAGAATTGACAGAAATCAAGCTACGAGGAAAACTGTCTCTTTGCTTTTTTTAAAATTCTTAATACCTTTTTGTCTCAAAGTGTGATTCAGTGGGACCTCGTGATGCGGACGTAATTGGTGCTTGTAACTTGTTTAGATGCCGGGGTGTCCGTATTTCGGATCGCGCAGTCCCATTGACTTCAGTGGGAATACAGTATATTTATTTATGTGTCCTGTTCATAAAAAATTAGGAATCAAGTCCCCAGAAAATTGATTAAATTTTTCCTCAATTTTAAGGCATAGAAATTAAAAGTGCAGAAGAATTGAAACCACGCAGAATCTGATCTTTTGGCATCACAATAAGGAGTTCACGAAGTAAAGAACAAGAATAAGTCTAGCTATAATTTGCACACATGATGGAAAAAACTCTGAAAAAGGCAACACGAAATAGGCATGTTTCTATTACAAATTGATTTTACGAAGTGAAATTCAATCTTGATTTTTTTAAATATGTAGCTGAATTTTTTTGAAAGAAAATATCGAAATTTAGACAATTTTTACCTTTTCGTGGAAATATTGGAAACGCGTCCGTATCTCGAGACATTGTCTGGATGTCGGAGCAATTTTGTTCTGGTTCCAACCGTCACTAAGTCAAATCGTCCGTAAGTCGGAGTCGCACTGTATTCTTTTATTTTATTTACAGTAATTATATGTTTCGTGCGATGAAATGGCATTTCATTCAGGTCATTCTTCATTCAAAAAAAAATCGAGTGATGCAATTTCATGCGAATTCTTCATTTAGCGAAGGCTATACTGTATAACGAGGTTCGATCGAAAATTGGGCTGGGATTAAAAATAGAAGAATGATAGTCAAACTGAGTTGCTATATATATATATATATATGTTTTCTTCCCGTCGTTTTATATATATGTATATATATATATATATATATATATATAGAAAACGACGGGAAGAAAACAGTCAGTTGAACTCGGTTCCTCTTGCATCAAGTTTACATATTTAAACTCGCTCAAAAAATTGGGCTGTAGGATTTTTTTCTTAAGAATAGGTCATGTTCTTGGGGGGGGGGGGGGCAGTCGATATATGTGTGGAGAACAACAGGGAAAGATAATCGGGGGCAGTGGTTTTGTGTCTATAACATTGCCGGAAATACCCCTGGGGCTGGGATTGCGTGTCAGCGTTGGGGTACGTACTATGGACGGTCAGACGTACGCAATCAGAATTTCCACCTATTTCTTCCCACGAAAAAAAAAAAAAAAATGTGGAAGGTTCTTGAATAAATGAACCATAAATTTTCTTTACTTTTTTTTTTGCAGAATCGAAGGTTTTGTGGCCAGGGAATGAGACAGTAAAGTATCCCATGTGTGTGTGTGTGTATTTTTTCCCGTGTGGAATTGTGGGTCAGACAGGTGTTATGGAAGCAAGAAGTAACCCTTCTTTTTTTCGAAACCCGTTGTATTTAATGGGGTTACTCAATTGATCGATCGATCGATCGTTGGATGGAATCGGTCGAATTCTTTCATGATTTCTTTTTTATTCTTTCAGTCTATGAGAACGTTTTATTTTCGTGGAATTGTGATTTTCCTCGCGGCGAATGTGACGAGATATTTTCATTTTATTTTGCGTAATATTTGTATGTTTGAAAATAACGTTGATTTCTGTAATTGTGCAACGTACAGTATTTGAAAAACGAGAATGATTTTTTTTTTAATTTCAAAGATTTTTATCTGAAGTTAGCATAAACATTGGGGAGGATGACCTTCGTATTTCAACGTTTCGAATATTGTAATTCGAATTTAGATGCGAATATCGGTTTGCAAATTTTTTGTAGAAGGCCTTTAAGGTGATTGAATTATTTCATGATCTATTTCTTTCCATGCTGTGAAGAGTATTTTACTATGCGTATATATGTACGATTCACTATTCTACTTTTCGAGGGAGTTTCATTCAAAAATTTCATCAATTCATATTTTTGAGGAACATATTATGGAAATTCTCGGAATTAATGGTTTAAAAAAATGTTGGTCGTGAATATTGATACAGTATCAATGTTCTCACAGCAGGCTGAAATGAAAAGTCTTTGCATATTTTTTTTGAATACCACGGAATATTTGCAAATTAGAATATTCCTATGCATTTCAAAAAATATCCTCTACGCGAGGGAAATTAACCTAAAAATGGGATTGATGGAAAAATTAGTTTGCGCGTAGTGTTTATTCAGGTTACATTTACAATAATTCAAATAGTGAATTATGCGGAAAAAAAAATCATCATCTCTGGCCGGTGATGTGAAGATTCGAAAATCACGATATTTATGCTCGTTTTTAGATCATCGGGAGAGTAAAATGTGAATATGAGATTTATAAATATCAGTTTACGTGTTTTTATGTGTTCTAATTTTGTGCGAGGAATCGTTATTTGTGACTGTTGATTTGAAGTTTTAAAATTGCAATATTCCTGCTCGTTTTTTAATGAACTCCACGCAGGAAAGTAACGTGAACATTTTAATCGTGAAGATCAGTTTGCACTTGAGTTTTTTATTCGAGCTGCTTGTGATTCAAATAAATTCGTATTCAAGAAAGGAATCATCATGTTGCTTCAATTTTTCTTTTTATCATATTTGAGAAATCCATGGGAATCAATTTTCTAGGACGAAGTACAGTATTTTAAAGTCTTCCTCTTTTGTTGAAACTTTTTTCGGAGTTTAAATGCCATGTCTTGTACGGTTTCCTAAAGTAAGGTACAGTACTTACAAGGGTGTTGTGTTCACTGTAAAATATTCAATAGATGGATCCCCTTGTGTAACATTAGCACCATGAGTTGTGAAAGAAAATAATAATAAAAAAAAAAACAGCTGCCCCTTGTAAGCGACAAGCAATAGCTGTGATTATTTGGGACGCTTCGGGCCGTAGAATACGCATGTCCAAGGATGGCAAACAATCACTTTCTCAAGCAGCCACATTTGCTTTTATTTTACTCGTCATTCGCCTAACACCCTAACTTATTGCAAAAGTTGCACAACATGGGTCATTACGAGCGATCAGCACTTTTGTTCGCATCTTTTCCGCAGCGAAACACGAGGGGAGGAAGAGGCTTCGTTGGATGAATTATATGCAAATGATTTTCTTTCTCCCCCCTCGGGTCATTCGAAGAACCCGAAAAATATATTCTGTCAGCAGAATATTTCTTGTGGCAGAGAAAACGATCTTTCGATTGATTGATTCGATGTTTCTTGGGTGTATATTTGCTAGTGTTTATACGGGCTCGTGGGAAATTCTTGCGTTGGGAGTTTATTGTTGTTCGAACGACGCGATAAACCCAGAAAAAGTATAGACTGGAGGAAGGAATGTGGTGGGAAACTGCGATACATTGGGCGGGGTTCGGAGATATCCTTGAGAATTATTTTATTTCTTGTGATTTATACTTTTGAAGAGGATAATTCTAAAGAAAAAACAATCGTCAGCTGAAGTTGAATTTTAGAATTCAGATTATTATAGGCTTGAACAAAAAATACATATTTCGCCGATCTGCTTCTGTCCGGTTAATTGCGAACAATTCTTCACTGGGGTTAATTTCCCGATAATCACCCGTGTCCAGAAAAAATTTCGCTTCGATTCCGTCGTTTTTGAATTTTTCCATTTGGATTAAAATAAAAAAGAATGCATTTTTATCCCCCTCGGGTCATTCGAGAAACCCCTAAAATATATTCTGTCAGCAGAATATTTCTTGTGGCAGAGAAAACGATCTTTCGATTGATTGATTCGATGTTTCTTGGGTGTATATTTGCTAGTGTTTATATGGGCTCGTGGGAAATTCTTGCGTTGGGAGTTTATTGTTGTTCGAACGACGCGATAAACCCAGAAAAAGTATAGACTCGAGGAAGGAATGTGGTGGGAAACTGCGATACATTGGGCGGGGTTCGGAGATATCCTTGAGAATTATTTTATTTCTTGTGATTTATACTTTTGAAGAGGATAATTCTAAAGAAAAAAAAACGTCAGCTGAAGTTGAATTTTAGAATTGATCTGCTTCTGTCCGGTCTTAACGCTTGTTAAGAAGTGACCCCAATTAAAGGGCTATTAGTGGGCACAGGTCTTTTTTAAAGCGAAGCTAAGGCAGCAAAAACTTAAAAAGGTAAACCTAATTTTATTTTTTCTTACGTAAAAATATTGCGTTCAATTATAAAACGTGCGTGATACCGGACCTGAAAAGATTATAATGCAAACGATATTGATCGAAAATTCTGCTGTAGAGATGTTGGGGTGAAACTTACTTTAACACAAATTTGTAAGATTTTACAAGTGGATCAATTTGTAAAGTAAAGTTTTTGAAGTATTGAAATAAAAAAAAAACAGAATCAGCCTGGGACTAGGCCGGGGAAAATTATTTTGGTTTCCCTAATTTAAATTAGAAGTATATTTCAAGCTGTTTGTCCCACAAAGATAACACACAAATAATATTCTTTTAGAAAATACAACACTCAACAGAACTCCAATAATATTCGTAAATTTCGCGATTACAGCCAATATGCACTGTTCAGAGGTTCGATTTGAAGTGGCTTCGATAATTTCGTTCTCCTGTGAAACGGAAATCGGTTTCTGGTTTTCTTTTTGTTTGAATTGTGGTTGTCCTTGGTGAGTTCCTTCCCTTTGAGGGTTGGAACTCTTATCGGATTTTCGCGGTTTTTTATAGTTATTTTTAATTTAATTTTAGCATTGTTCGGTGTGCGGCGGTTTCCCAACAAGAGATCCCGGAGTGATCAGCTATGAACACATGATTTTCTTTTCAAATTTTCGCGCTTTGAAACAAAAAAGGGGATTCAAAAATGCAAGAAATTTAAAATCGTCGAAACATTTTCCCACGAATCTTGACAAAGGAGTGGAACATTTATTGGATTGCATTCCTTGATGATCATGAGTGCGTATTTGACGGTTGTGTTATAAATTCGGATTGATTGACTTATCGCGGAAAACTTTGCGATCATTTCAATTTTTAAATAAAATATTATGCGCGCAATTTCAAATTTCAATAATTTCATAACAAAAGAGAGCCTGTATATTGAAAGAGGGGAGGCAAAATCAGGAGTCATTGAATACTTTGTGCCTGAAAAATATTTTCAAGATGCAGTTTAGAATCTCATTACAACGAATTTTGGAAAACCAAAAATCGATTACAACGAATTCGTTTTTTCTTGGGTCCCTCTCCAATAGCTTCTTACAACTTTCTCCAGAAAATACTGCTCAAAAAGGCAATGTCACTTCGATAAAATGATCAGGGAAGACACCGAAACAAAATTGCTCTAAAATGACATAAAGCATATATATCAGGCCCAAATTCTTAATTATTGTCGAAATAAACAGTTATGTGAATGAGCTATTGTTGAATTGCGTTCCATTCAAAATGAGCAGTAAAACATTTATGTATGCTCCGCGGGAATCGTAAATGTGTCTAAGACAACAATTTTAGGACTATTAAAAAGCTCGCGAAAAATGAAAAAAATTTTGCATCATTAATTTCGAATTTATTTTTTACATTTTCAAGTTGATGGCGATTTTATTTAATCAAACGGGACTTGCTCAACAACGAGCGGAATCACTTGAGCAATTTTCGACAGTAATAAGTACAACCGATTATTACACCTAGCCTACTGCACGACTTCTTAGACGAACGTATTTTAATTTTGCGTTGCCTCACCTTGGGGACATACATTACCATATTAAACTCTATAGATGACACCACTAACAGTGAAACATGATGGCAAGATTTACCTCTCCTTCAAGATTTATCTGGGATTAGGAACGAGTTTTTTTTTTCTTCTCACGGACAGGACCTCGTCAATCTTCGTAGCTTTTTATCCTGCCGAAAAAAGTTGCAAGTGGTGACGTAATGATTCAAGATAAAATTGGTAGTGTACTGTATGTCTGTAGATTTTTTTTTTTTTCTTCTCACGGACAGGACCTCGTCAATCTTCGTAGCTTTTTATCCTGCCGAAAAAAGTTGCAAGTGGTGACGTAATGATTCAAGATAAAATTGGTAGTGTACTGTATGTCTGTAGATAACATGTTTCCTATCCGTTATGCATACGTGGGTTCTAACAAAAGTTCTCGGATTAGAAATCAAAATGGCAAATCATTGAGCTGAAAAAATTTATTCGTTGGGGAAAACATATTCTTTGGCACACACAAAAAATGCCATTTTAATTTCTATTCTCGCAATAGAAATTAAAATGGCATACAATTGAGCTGAAAAAATGTATTCGTTGGGGTAACATATTCTTTGGCACACAGAACAATAATTAATTTCTATTCCGATAACTTTTGTTGGAACCCTCGTATTTGTTGATACATGATAGACTAGTTTAAACGCGAGGTAAACATGTTTGCGCAATAAATAATCTTCGCATTGTTCATAGCACTAGAAAAATTCGCACCAATTTGAAGAAAAAGGCGAGTTCTCTCATTATGCTGAACTTATTTATGGAAAAAGAAAAAAAAATGTCTGCCATCAGCATGAGTTAAGTTTTAAATAAATTCAAAAATCGCCTCCAGCCGCAGGCAGTTCTTCAAAGCTGCAACTATTTATGTTCGATATTTTCGATTTTGTACGTGAGAAAACAAATTCTTTGCCCCCGCGAAAATTGGCTCAAGTTTTCTGCAAGTGTGGGTTATGAACATACCGTTTGAATTTAGAAACAAAAAATTACTTGTAACCCAGTCCCATTGAAACCCGGCGGGAGAAAATTGGCGAAACCTCAGTTCGACCTTCTGTGATTATAGGTAAATAGAAAAAAATGAAGTCGATGAACAAAAGAAAAGAAGCCAAGAAAGAAGAACAGGTCACAACATGAGTACAAAAGAAGGTCTTTCAGCGCAACAAGGTCGTTTGGTGTGATGAAACGCGGCCGTCAGGCAATCATGGGTTCATCTGGTCTTTCGCTGCCCATTTGCCGGAAAATTTTCGAAATTGCTTCTTCCCCTCTTTCTTTTAAGAAGTATATCCATCTTTTTTTGTTTGTTTATGAATCGACGGAAAATAGTAGTGCGATAAATTAAACATTTGAGTTCGTTTTTCATCCTTGATGCGAGTTATTGGCAGAGTTGCGTTATTCACGTGAGACGCTGGCAACTCTGCCCGATTTTTTTTTTATCAAATCGTTTGGCAAGCCCTGAGTCTGAATCCGAACGAAGGTCAAAGCAGTGAAAAATAATCAGAAATATCTCGAATCTTGAGACAAATATTCTGAAGAAATCGAAGAAGAAGAAGACGAAAGCAATTTTTCCATTTCTGTACCAGAATCAAGTCGGAACAAATTTGAATCAAATTGGAATCGACCGAGTGAATGTCATCCAAAAGCCCCCATTTCTACCTAGGGTAAAAAAAATTATGAAAATCTCATTCATATTTCTTAAAAAGGGGGCTTTTCGCAAAATAGCGGGGGGCTTTTGGACTCACATTTTTTCCCAGGGTAAATAAGTTATGATATTCTCATTTATAGTTTTCAAAAAGGGGCTTTTGGTTATTCACTGCGGAAGAGGCAAGAGAAAATGTTTGAAAAAATTCCCGCTTTATCTTGAATACGAGAGTACTTCATCTTCGAAATCAGACTGAATTTCAGCCAAGTCCTGTAAGATTAAAAAAAAAAAAACTTCCATGATCTTTTTTTGTGTGTCTCCAACACTTGAAATTCCTCTTTTTGATTGTAAATGACGATGAGGACTATGTTCATTTTGTATACATTGCCTTTTTCCATATGCATAGTTTCTAGATTTTGCAAATGCTAGAATGTAAAAAAAATTACTTGAGTATGTAACGCTCCTAGATTTTCTCCTGAAATAATGACATTTATCCTGAAAAAAATAAGATGCAATTTAATTGCATTCCATTCCATCGCACTTCACTCGCTTGCCTAATCTCAAAAAGCGAAAAATGTTTTAAAAACTTCCCACTTCACCTTGAATATAAGACAGCATGTCCATCTTTGAATAAATTTCAGCAAAGTCGTGAAAGCTCTATGTATAAAACATATTCGAAAAAGAAAAAAAAAAATACTTCCGTAATTTCCCATTTTTTCTCGATCCATTGGCTTGAAGCACGTTTATCCTTGAAGCCAGAAGATGAGTAGGATGAAAACCGAAAGCCAGTCCATCTATAGAGAAGAATTGTACTCCATGGAAGCTCAAGGCAACCTCATCATCATTCAACCGGATCTTGAATTCAGAAGCTATAATTTGTTCGAAGTTCAGATTTATGTTGACTTTTGAATGCCTTTGAAAGCTTACTTGTTTCTCTTTCCCTAACGGAACTGTCGGCGAAATTTATGGCGGTTGAAACGCTTTTTTCTGTGTGTGTGTGTCTGCTTCGATCTTCTTTTACCCAAAGGTGGGTTTATTGAAGGAATATTTCAGCGAATATATTTTCGCATTGAACAGGTTCCGGCTTTTTCCGCATATTTTGCAAAACAGGGATATAATCACACTTGTTTTTTTGTTTTTTTTTAGAAAAGCAACGATAAATTCGGTTTGATTTCGCGGAAATGAGTGATTAAAGTCAAACGGAAAAGCACGAAATATCGCCAATACATTTTGCGATAGTTTAATATTTTCGACTTTTTTTCTGTTGGGTCAAAGCTCTTATAAAACGCTATGATTTTTTTCAGAAAACCGAGAAATAACTATTGAAAATTCTTTTGATATCTTTCAACTCCAGCTTTTTCTTGAAAATTTTTAATCGGAATTATTTTCAATGATTTCCAGAGAATTACTGAAGGATCACAAATTAAAAGTATCCGACGGAGGGAGAAAAAAGGCTTTTCGGAATGAAATTTACTTCCAGCGAAGTTTTTTCGAAGAAGAAAACAAGACCTATTTTTTGAAACCTGGCTGTTTTCCAGCAACGCTTTAATGCCCATTTTCATTCCCTGTAAACCATGCATGGAGAATATAAAAGACTTTATGAAGAGAAAGCTATAGACTTGCGAAACCCGGTGAAATGACTGTTGAACTCGAAACACAGCGCGGATTGTTCAATCAAAGTTTGTATTTTATTGTCACGACTTTACGAAGAGGGTGTATTTGCGGATTTATCGCAGCGAAATAAATGTTTTGCTGACTTTGAAGGCCACAAAAAGTCGTCCCAACCTCGTCGACAGTAAAATTTCGCACATGAAGTCAGGATAGTTCCGTCTTGAAGAAAAACAACTCAATATAAATCCGGACGATAAAAATGTAGCGATTTAATTCAATTTTATTGCCAATTTATTTGAAATTTCCTTGGGATGATGCGGAAACGAGAAGCAAGCACTGACTGGCTTAGCGTTGGTTTTGGTTGAGATATATCTTTATTTTTTTTAGCTTCCATACCTTTCTCTCGGGGTTCCAAAAAAAAAAGAAATACCCTGAACGCCAGTGACTAAAAATACCACGATTTAATGAAAAGATACTGTTGTTTTTTTCTCTCTCTCTCTTTCTGACAACGTACTCCATCCCAACGAAGTATTTCTAGACATGGATGATCACGGAGGGGGCACTGAAACGATTAAAGAAATGGGGAAGATGGTGAGACTTGTTTCTTGCAACACCTCGCATCATTGAAAGAACGCCCGTAAATCGCCCTTGTATCCTCTTCCCGAGAACCGGAAAAGATGCCACACACTTTCACCCACGTCTGTTTTGAATGAAACTGGCCCTTTGAAAAATGCAACAAGAAAAAAAAAAATCTCGGATGCATAATTACAATTTTACAGTATCAGCATACGGACGTACATCTATACTGTATTTTGTGTGTGTGTGAAAGAATTGCTATAATTCTGGCTTATGCTGCAATTCTTGTCACTGGCATTTTGTTTTCAATGTCAGGGGAAAGAAGGGGGTGTACGCATAAAAATCAGTTGTTGGAGAACCAGGTAAACACCAAATAAAATTAAAAACTACAACAACCACAAAAAACTAGTAACTGATAATATAAATCCGCTTCTCAAGGAAAACCATGCAACCCACAAAAAAAAAAACACAATGAAAACCAGAATCAATTTCTGCATTTTCTTCATTCACCAAAAAACCACAGTTACAATTGGCATGGTGAAAAGTGTGTACAAAATTCTGAAATTCAAAGAGTTCTGCTGAGTTGTTGAAAGTGTTGTTGAGATTATTACATGTATTTCAAAAACCTTATTTGTTGGGACAAATTGAAATATATCTCAAGCAGTTTTTAATTAGGAAATCCTAAAAAATTCCTGGCCTCATCCCAGGCTGATTCTGAGTTTCTTTTCAAACTTTTCTTTACTCTTCAAATTTTGATCCACTTGCAATTTGTTCAAATTTATGTTCTGGTAAATTATTTCCCAACATCAGTTGTGCAGTTGTATTTTATGGAATTTATTATCTTTTATTTTTGATATCCATGTACAGCTTTTTTCTCTGTTTCCCATTCTGAAGTGATTGAATGGATTTTGGTTGGCTGCGGAGGTGGTTTGGATGTGGAAATGTTGATTGAACTTTGTGAATGCTGAAAAGCGGAAAATAAAGCTTTCTGTTCATTCATTCATTGGAAGAACTAAACGTTTGAGGAATGTCCTGTACTTTCCATGATAGTCAAGGCTTGATGTCTGTAACCTTCATCAGTTCGCTGTCAGTGTGTAGATGTCGCCTGTGAACGTTTTGGTCATTTCTAAGTATAATTTTTAGATTCTGTTTTCAACTTTCTTGAACCTAGTTCGAAATTTGCTGATGTCTGATACAATTAAAATATATTGTTGTATCGACATAAATTATGCATGTATAACATTAGCAGACGAACTAAGTACGCTGTAGACAAACTAAAAACTTTTGTGTGCCAATACGTAACTTCACCTTATTTGGTTCATTGGACTTAACTTTTTTTATTCGATTGATTGCAAAGTACACTACCGCACTTTCCATGCTAATAACTTTTCGAATGAAAAAAACAAAGATACTTGTAATTCGTCTGAACGTTTGCACATCAGTTGATCTCGAATGAATCGTCTTTTACGGTACTTTCTCAGATTTTGCAAATACGGTACTAGAATTTAAAAAAAAGAACGCCTTCACTTGAGTATGAAACGCTCGTGAATTTTTATTGAAATAATGAAAACATTTTGCGGGCGAAAATAAGTAACACTTTCATTGCATTCCATTTCATCATGCTTCAGGTACTTGCTTCATCTCTGTCAAAAATCAGGATTAAGACTGTTTTGGCCCTAAACTGAAATTAGGCTGCAGAATTTTAAAAATTTAATTTGGATTCAATTTTTATTCCGAAGCTTGTGCTGATTTATGACCGTCATGTTCTTAGAATAACTGCGAATCTAAGGCATGATAAAATACGACGCTAGTGAATAATATTTGAAAAACGTACTTTTTAAAAAGTTAAATTCTGCTGAGGTGAGAATACATCGCTTTATATTTTATATACTTGAGTAAATACGGCTCAAAGTCCAGTACTTGAAAGTTTCAAATCCTTTTAAATCCATTTGGACACGCTGATGATCCAACAGTAAATAGAAATAATTCCCATCTCGGGGAAGGCTTCGCAATCCTCGCGTAACTCAAAACCCAGAATCCCGGGAACCCCCAATAACCGAATCGGACGCATCTGCTTGAAATAACCCGGACCCATTCTAATGCACGTGAGAAATGCAACCCGGGTCCTATTTCATCATCCTCGAAAAAAAAAAAAAAAAAAAATCGGGGATGGAATAAAGAATGAGAGAGAGAGAAGAAGAGATGAGAAAGAAACCTCAATTACGAACTCGATCGGAAGAAAGCGGGGCGACTCAATCGGAACTCGGCCCCGGAAATTTCACTACCCCGGAACTTTCCCTTGGCAATAATCCGCGTCTGGGCTTCGTGGAATTTCCGACACGTAATCCGGAAGATAAATTGCTCAGCGGGTATTTCCGATTAATGAGCCCCCCGTCTATACATTGCTCGATTCGATCTTCGGATGAGAAGCCAAAAAAAAAAAAAAAAGGCACGATAAAGATAAAATGAATTGTATCTCGTTCGAGCTTAATCGACGATACAAAAGCATACCGTCCTCAAATTAAAAAAATAAAATAGTGTGAGGCGGAAATTCTTTCACAAATTTTTCGTGGGAATTATTTTGGGGAAAGGAACTTGATAAACCGGAAACGTTTGGGGATGAATTCAGAGGTCAACAACACCCGCGTATAATAATACAGAAGCTGCTGGGAATTGAGTTGCTAAACAAGCTCCTCTGAATTTGTTCGAGATCATTCTGTGGAAAAGAATAAGGTCTTCTTCTTCTTATTTTCGTGTGTGTGTGTGTTTATTTGCATGTGGGCCCGCTTGGAACTAAACACACAATAGTTGGGAAGAAAATGTTCCTGACTCGGGATCCAAAAACGCTGTCAGATGGGAAGCAAAGCAGAACGAAATATTTACCCTGACATGCCTCCTGTTTTTTCCTCTGCCACTATTGCGAAGGGGCTTTCAAAAAGTAATCGAGGTTCGCCTTGGTAAATTCAGATGGTTACGGGTCGCATTCCGTGCGAATATACTGCACTGTTTTAATACATTTTTCGGCATATTCAGATTTTTTTCCAATTTCCTGGCCAAAAATTCGTTGACGCGATGCTAAATAAATTGCATTACAACGTAATTTTACGACTATTTTCCGCAGTTTTCCTCATGATTGTGGGAATAAAAAGAATTTATTTTGGCCTGAAAACTTTTTTTACTACATTTCTGCTTTGAAAAACTTCGCCAGTCTTCTGAAAAAAATTTCTTTATTTCTTCAAGTATGTTGATTTTGACCAGAAAAAAATCAGAATTGAATCATTCAATATTTTATGATTAAAAATACCCCCAACTTACTGCACAAATTTTGTTCTTTATTTTTTTATGTAACGAAAATATGCGTATTGAAAGTTAATTGTTTGAAGATATGACACGTGATCAACAATCGTATATTGCGGAGGATTATGCATATGAAGGTTCATGAGTCGTGAAAGAATTTTCCGTCAAAGTTTTAATTAAAAAACGCGGTTTAATTTGCTGGGTTGGGGGCTACAAAATTGATCAGCAGAGGAAGAAGATTCAAAAGTAAAGTTGTAATAAGAAGCAACGCCATTTGAAAAAGAAGGTTTATATTTCAAAAAATTAATTTTCCGAAATATTCCGCCTAAAAATGTAATTTGATTGATTCCTTTTTCTAATACAATCATGGTATTTCTCATTCATTCCTGCCACATATTTTAGATCAACAATAAATAAATAATGAAGAAATACATGGAACCTGTGATTTTACTACCTAATTCGAGATTAATACGCCAATTATATGACCACCAGTGACATCTATTAACTTTATGACACTCACTTAGATCATGACAGACAGAATATTAAAGTTTTTATCGCCCCCCAAAAAAAAAAAACCATTCGGCATTCTCGAGAAAAAATAGAAAATTTAAGAAAAGCCGTATTTATTTTTTTCTCCCAGAACGCCTATTGCAGTCAAGTCAGTTTTTCTCTCTCTCTCTTGACCGATTCGGCTCGTCGGAGCAGTGCATGTTGTGCATATTTAAACTTGAACGAGTGCATTGGGGGGAAAAAAGTAAAAAAAAAAAAAGAAGAAATGAATAAAAAAAATAAACGGGTCCCTGGGATGCGCGGTGACCCGTGATGGATACACCGCCTCGGGCCTGGTTTACACGAAACTCCGCCGCCGCCGCCGAGGCACCCATCACCACCACCACCATCACCGCCAACGCCGCCGCGCAAGCTCGGGGGCGCCCAGGGCGACACCGTCGCAGCACTGACCCACTCATGACCAGAACCTGGCACGCCGCCGAGGCTCAAGTCAGCAACGGTACTTCCGGGGGGCCCTTGATTCAATTCCCCGTATGGGTTTACCTGGGCTGCTGTTTGTGTGCATTTTTGTTCAACATTCGTTTCCATTAAAAAAAGTTCTCTTTACAACTTTCACAACACACTCAGAAACTTGAGGGTGGGGGGGACTATTGGGGACAATTGTCACCTCAATATAGTTTGATGTCAAGTGTCAAATATAATGAAACACAAAGAATCAGTCTGGGACAGGACCGGGAATTCCTTGTAAGAATTTCCAAGTTTAAAGGGATAAATGTATTTCACACAGAGTAAACTTGATAACAGCTACAACTCAGGCAAACTCAACACTGCAGCATCCTTGACCATATCTTTCTTACTCTGATTTGTGAAGTAAAACCTTTTGAAGGTTGAATATAATTAGTAGCATATAAGCTGCTCCTTTTATATATCATCATCATCAGAATCAATTTAGCATTTCAGCTGTGTTACTCAAGTTATCCAAGATATTCTTGCAAGCTGAGTTTGTTGAATTGTTTCATTCAGTTATACTTTGTGAAATACACTTCTCCCTTTGGGCTAGGAATTCCCGAAAGGAATTCCGGTCCTGTCCCGGACTGATTAACGTGTATTATCATATAATCAGCACTCCACATCAAGTTATATTGATGAAATTTGTCCTCAATACCAGGGATGGGCAATAAGGAAAATTTTCACCTGAATTGTGGCAAGACAAGCTCATGAAATGCCGGGAAAAATGCTGGGCTCATTGCGGTTTACAGAGGAAGGAAAAACCTGTTTTATTCAAGCACCAGGCAAATAATCACCCAACGCGAAGCCAGAAACTTTGAGCAACAGCAATAGTCCTGCTGACCTGGAAAACTTCC